>JAMPIV010005973.1:0-24025 GCA_024509875.1 Oreohelix idahoensis
ACACGGGAAAATGAATGAATGAAAAAGACATAGCAAGCGAAAGAGAAAATGAACTAGTTACTAATTTCTGTCAGCTAGCGCGGTCAGCTACTTACTGGTAACCGTTGTATCAAATATTCAGCAAAAGGCCATTTAAGATGATCACTTCCGTAGAGTTTCGTGGACTATGATAAAAACATTCAACTTCAGCAAGGGGAAACAAAATAAGTTTTATTTAAAGTTGAAAAGCGTTTTAACTAGGGCTGTGGAGTCGGAGTGCGGAGTCGTGGAGTCGATCGTTTTAAATGGAGTCGGTCATTTTTAATGGAGTTGGAGTCGGTAAAAATGTCCGGACTCCGACTCTGAATTGTACGCCATATGACTATTAAAATACTGTAGTGGGAGTCCACCTAAAAACTAGTAGGAGAAGCCTAAAAATAGGAACATGGAATGTTAGAACTCTAAACGGAGAAGAAAAGCTTGACAATCTTATATTAGAGGCTACAGACATGAAACTCGATATACTGGGAGTTGCAGAGGCAAGACTTTTGGATACAGGCTACATAACAAGAGACCAGTACACGCTTATACACTCAGGAGGAGAAAAACATGAAAGAGGGGTAGGAAGGTTGATAAAGAAGGAGTTAGAAAAATACGTATGTGGATACTGGACACACAATGACAGAATGATGTTACTAAAGATGAGAGCAAAGCCATTCGACATATCAATCTTACAAACTTATGCACCAACTAAAGATCACAGCGAGGAAGAAATAGAAGAATACTATGAAGAGCTACAACACACACTTAAACCAGTCAAATCCAGATGTGTTGATAGTAATGGGTGATATGAATGCAAAAGTAGGAAAAGGAAAATACAAGAAAATAGTAGGAAAGTATGGATTAGGGACAAGAAATGATAGAGGAGACAGACTTATCCAGTTCTGGGAAGAAAACCAGCTGGTCATATGTAACACCTTTTTTGAACACCACCCAAGGAAATTATACACATGGAAAAGCCCAGGAGATGTAACACGAAATCAAATCGACCATATCATGATAAAACATAGATTTAAGAACAGTGTCACAAGTGCAAAGACACATCCTGGCGCCGACATAAATTCAGATCACAATCCAGTCGTCATCAAAGTAATTATAAAGCTGAAAAGAGCAGGAAACAGAAGACAGGAGGAACCCCAGACAGAAATATCAGCGCTGAAACAACTAGATATAAAACATAAATATTTAATCGATGTCAAAAATAAATATCAACAGTTAGTGACAGAAAGCATGGAGCAGTATAGAAGAGAAAACCCAGAAGAAAAAGCAACCGCAAAATGGGAATGCTTAAAAACAAGCATACAATCAGCAAATGCAAATTGACCTAAAAAGGAGTCTAAGAAAAATCAAATTTGGAAGACAGATGACATCTTGAATAAAATGGCAGAAAGAAAGAAAGCAAAAAACACTCCAGAATATAAACAATAGACAATGACATACGTACTATATGTAGAGAAGCAAAAGAACGGTGGATAGAAACAAAATGCAAGGAAATAGAAGACTTGGAAGCAAAGCACATGACAAGAGATATGCATGAAGAAATGAAGAAATTATCAAATCGGTCGCGGTTTGCACAAGGAGGAAGCTGTATCAAGAACAACAATGGTGTAATATTACTTGATGAGAAAGACATATCAAACAGATGGGCAGAATACGTAAAAGAACTATTCGAGGACAACAGAGGTAAAAAACCATCACCAGATTCTAATGAAGGCACAAACATTCTCAGATCAGAAGTAGAGAATGCCATTCATATGATACAAAAAGGAAAATCAGCAGGCATGGATAACATAAAAATTGAAATGATAGAAGCTCTGGAGAACTTTGGTATAGATACAATCAGTCACAGAAATATGCAACGATATATACAATACAGGATATATACCACACGACATGAAGACATCAGTTTTCATAACATTGCCCAAAAAACCAAATGCAACAGAATGTTCAGACTTCAGAACAATTAGCCTGATGAGTCATGCAATTAAGATACTGCTCAAAATCATACAGGAAAGAATAAAAAGTAATGTAGACAGCGAAATCCAAGAAGAACAGTTTGGTTTTAGACGGAACAGTGGAACTAGAGAGGCAATATTTTGCCTAAGAATATTAACAGAAAAATATACAGAGGTCCAAAAAAGTATGTATATGTGCTTCATTGACTATAAGAAGGCTTTTGACGGAGTCCATCATGAGAAAATAATTGAATGCCTCAAAGACATAGGTATTGATGGAAAAGATATAAGAATACTCAGTAACCTTTATTGGGAGCAAACTGCCACAGTAAGATCGGGAAGGAATTATTCACCATACATAGACATAAAAAGAGGTGTCAGACAAGGTTGTGTGCTGTCCCCCTGCCTATTTAATTTATACACCGAAAAAATTTTCAAACAGATACAGGAAATACCAGGACTGAACATCAGTGGAAGGTCAATAAACAACCTTAGATATGCAGATGATACCGTGTTGTTAGCTGAAAGCGAACAGGAGTTACAAGAACTAGTGAAGCAAGTGAACAGTATAAGTCATGAATATGGACTCGACATTAATATTGAGAAAACAAAAACTATGATAATTAGCAAAACAGACGATAAACCCACATTAAAGATAAGCGTAAATGGGAAAATCCTGGAACAATTCAATAGCTACGTATATCTTGGTCATATAATAACAGAAGATGACAGATGTGAAACAGAAATCAAGAAGAGAATAGGAATGGCTAAAGCTACATTCAACAACATGAAACATATACTGACATCCAAACAGTTATCTCACAAATTAAAACTGAGAATCATAAAGTGTTATATATATTCTGCATTTCTGTATGGTGCAGAAACATGGACGATGAATAAGCATTTGGAAGAAAGAATTGAGGCTCTTGAAATGTGGATATATAGAAGAATGGGGCGCATCTCATGGAAAGAGATGAAGACAAATAAGGAGATCCTAGAAAATCTAGGTGTGAAAAGAGAACTAATGAGGGAGGTCAAAGTTCGGCAGCTAAAATACTTTAGCTACATAAAAAGGCATAACACCTTGCAGAAGACCATAACAGAAGGGAGAGTTGAAGGCAAACGTGCAAGGGGAAGACAGCGCTATAAGTGGGAAGATAACATCAAGAGATGGACAGGAAAGAGTCTATCAGAGTGCACCACCAAGACAAGAGACAGAAGAAATCCAGATCCATTACAGCCAACCTTCGTTGTGGAGATGGCAACTGATGATGATGATGAGTGGGAGTCGGAGTAGGACAATTTTTGGCCGACTCCGCAACCCTGGTTTTAACTACATTGAAAAAAAAAACACTAAAAAAAAAACCTAGTATATCATTGATAGATTCATTGTGGTATCGACATTAGAAAATCCGGTATCACCTATGTATCCCTCTATATCATGGCTTCTTAACAGTGGTCTGCAGTTATTCTGGGGGGTCCTTGAATATATTAAAGGGGGCCCGTGTACATAACATAACATTTAAAATGCAACATTTTAAATTATGCATTCATTTCATGTACACTTTTTTCTTCTAAGAATGGGTCCTTAGCCTTGACAGGACAATCAGTCGGTTCCATGGCACGAAACAAGTTAAGAAGCCGTGCTCCTTATCCTAAATATTCTAAGTGAAACTTCCTAAAACGAACAAAGAAAATCTCCTGTCAGCTTTCTGGGAATATAAGGAGAATTCGCGCATTGCACCGTGAAAACTAAATTGCACACACATTGAAAGAACACACACACCAGCTTTACGGGAACATTACTTTGTTTTTTACCTAAATATTACAAAGGCTAGTAAATATACCCGTCAAAATAATGACGGGGAAAGAACTAAAGCAAAAGTCTTAACCTTCCAGCATCTGTAGGACATTTAGAAGACTGGAGAACTCATTTTGTTTATCATGAATGAAGTTATTTTACCCATTTTTGTAAAGATTTGATAACAATATTTATTTTGGTTTTTTTTTTTCAAGGCATGTAATTTGTCCTCTTCTGTCAAATGGGAATAAAAAAATTTTTCGCTTTACTTTTCAAGGCATGTAATTTATCCTTTGTAAAAGGGAAACAATGAAACGTCAAAAACGTAAGAACAATCAAATATATTGTATATTTTTTGACACATTACTATATGTTTCCTATTTATTATTTAAAATACAGCTGCAAATTTGATGAGAAGAAAGGTGCGCGCTATATTAAACGCAGTGCAGTTTAGTGCACAGGTCAGAAACGCACGACTTTTATATAATTTTCAGACTGGAACAAAAAGTTTGAGTGGGACAGGAAGGACGTTCTAAGAGAATTACATAGTATATATAATTTCCTTGCAAACACTATTGCTGGTACGCTTGAAAATGTATCTCTATCTTAGATTAATACATAACAATATAAAATGAGTTAATAAAAACATATAGTCAAACGGATTTGCGCAAAACAATTGTGACGAAATAAAATTCATCCATTTATTTTTTCTCTCTTTCTTTTCCCTCGCCTTCAGTCTTCCTCTTCCCTCTTCTAGCGGTCTTCTACCTGAAAAAGCTCTTTTCTTCTCACAGCCCATACCTCTGCATTGGTTTTTTCCGCTGGTGTAATAAATCTTCACACGACAGAGGGAATGGGCGGGGCTGGAATTCTCGGTTTCAAGAGGACAAAGGCACGGTTTTAGGCCAGAAGAACGAGCAAGTTAAAATTAAGGTGGTAGAGGCAATTTCACTTTCTCCTCCAGGCTCAAACAGCGAGCATCAGGAAAACAGCGATTCATATTAGTTTGTCATTTCAAAGAGCTTATAATTTCTGTAAGATAAATATATTCTTTATCAGTGATGTCTTAAGGCATGGGCACACTGGGCAGTGCCCAGGGGCCCACGATTCTAGGGCCCCATGCTGGGAGGCTACCATATTGTTCATAAGACATCTCTTGGCAGAGTGGATAATTACTCGATCTCTCGCTGGAAAGGCCTGGGATTCGAATCAAACATGACGTGGATAAGTTTGCGAATTCGTCATCTTACCCAATATGCGTTTTAAAATAGATTTATAGCAAAACATTGCATCAAAATTCATTTTAATTAAGGTAGAAATGTTACAAATTCCTAAACATCGCCAACTTGTGCGGATCTCCCCTACTATACTATACTATAAATATTTGTAATATATTATAAATAAAATTTAAAAAATATTTATATTTTGTTCCAGGTTGCAAACCCTTTGAGCAGAAATGAAGCGTACTTGTATGAGTGGAGCACAGAAGAGGAAAAGAGCTGCAGAGGAGAAGAAGAAAATGAGCAAACTTTCAAAGGGGATTTCTCGTGTCGTCTACATCGACCGAGAGTTCAAAGTTTTCAAATCTTCAACAATCAAGCTGTGAAGGCTCAGCCAGAGCGTGAAGTCATTCCACCAACAGCATTCTTTCGTTTAACTCTCCGGAATATAGGCATACACGTGGTCGTTTAAATCAGAGCGCCAGCTCGACTAATATAATTTAGCTGGGACATTGGAGTACGCGTGACACACCAGGGTGGAAAAAAGCTAAGTAAACAATTATTTTATTAAGTTGGTATTCCTACGAATGCAAAACAACAGAATACCATTGCAGGCGCTCACTTGGGTTCTTGAGGGTAAGAGGAAAAACGGAAGACCAAAAGAAACACTCAGAAGAACAATAATAAGAGAAGGAAGAACGTTGGGCCTAAATAATGTGCAAGAGTTAAGAGGAGTGGCGTCACAACGTACAACCTGGAGAGCACTGGTTACTGCCTTATGCGCCGTGTTTGGTGCTTAAAGAATTTATTATTATTATTATTATTCCCAAATACTGTAGAGTTTTGTAATGGTATTTTACCATTGACTTGGTTAGGTTACATTGTTTTCTGATTTCGTGAATTTGTTTTTTTAAATTTCTCTCGAAAGGTAAAGTCCTATAGTAGTTACTGTCGTAGGGGAGTGAAGCGTTAGATAATTCACCATTCTATGTCCAGCTTTATAAGAAAGGGGGGGGGGGGGGGGGGGGGACACTAGTTCCCTTCCTCGCATTTTCAGGACGTGTTTCCTTTATTGTAATATGTTTTTGTTTGTATTTATTTTATACTATATTATAAAATAAAGTAGGTATTTTTTCTTTTGTAGTTCAAAATGGCTTTATTATCCAAAAAATGATATTTTCTAAGCTGGTATGTTTTTAATTTTCACTGGACGGTTTATTTGGTTACTCCGTATGTATCTGGGGGGAGTCTTTCACCAGTGTGGACTACTGCCTCGGATCCTTATTTATTTATTTATTTATTATATGTTAGCTTTAGGGGAGTGAAATGTAAGCGAATTCACTATACTAGATTCCAGCATCAAGAGGTGACCAGTTCCCTTCCTCGCTGCCTTTTCCTTCCCTAACTCACGAGCAAAGTCAGGTACCCATTTACAGCTGGGTAGACTGGGGCGTGTCGATACCGTGAATCTAACCCAGCACCTTTGCCAAGAGAGACCACCGCTCTAACCACTCTTTCAATCGGACGCTCAATAAAAAAAAATAATAATAATATTGCATATAATTGTCCTTCTGAATAATTTTTATTAATTATAATTGTTCAACTAAACAAAATATGAAAGAAAGATCGTGGTTGTTATATCATAATGTGTAAACAAACAGACTTTCCGTTAAGGAAAAGACATGAAATAAGCTTCATTTAATTTTTTACAAGTATCATACTGAGACGACGTGTCAAGAGTGACTGACGTTCAATCTTAGTGTACGTGTTCAAAACCCACATTTTTTACAGGCTTTTCTTTAACTCGCAACGTATGTCACCCTTTTGTCACCTTGAAATCTTGCAATCGATTTTTCAATCACTTCCAGATGAGCAATAGTTCTGTATTCCCCATGACAATACAGTAATCAGTCGTAAAAATAATAAAATTGAAAATATTAATTGTTTTTATTTGTATAAAAAAAATCACTAAAATGGGCGATAACTGCAAATAATCTAGTTGTATTCTTTCCAACAATATTGTCTCTCTTGAAACTTCATCCCCACCCCACCCCACCAGACATACACACAACTGACAAATACATTTAAAAAAATGTAATTTACAACTCTTATCAAAGCATGGGAAACAAAGAGCCAGGGATCCAGACCCCCCCCCTCCCCCCAGGACGACCCAGAGTCCGGTGGGAGGACAACATTAGACAATCTTTGAAGGACTGAGGACTAAAATGGAACCAGGCCAGGAGGAAGACAGCCGATAGGATAATCTGACGCTCTCTCTTCCAAACCTCTACACCTCACGGTAGAAGGGGAACGACTAAGTAAGTAAGTAAGTATATAAATAAAAAAATAAAAAAACTTTCCGTTTAATATACTGAATAATAAAATCCACCTTCTGTGCTGTGGACTCGTTTATCGCAAACTGATAATTTCATTTGACTTAAATTTAAAAACAACAAAAATTAAAAAAACAATATTTTAAACACAGGCTTTTAATGCACTAAAAACCCAAAAATAATGTTTCAAGGCGTTTATAGCCTGCAGTAAAAATGTAACATCAAATTGACAAAAAGCCAGGGGCGCTGATTCTATATGAAATTAACTTCTGCTTTATACTTCATTTTTTAACTGACACATACTGATTTTCGTTGGTTAGATCTATATGTCGAAGGAATGTCATCTATCCAGTTTTACTTTATTAATTTTCTTTATTTATACACTGTCAAGTAGAAAAATAAACGCAATTATCATGTATTATGGCTTTGGTTTTACTGGCACATTCATTTCTCAATACAAACAATACAGTATTAATTATACATTTTTATATAATTATAAATTATAGATCTAACCAGTATGCGTCAGTTAAAAATCTGTTAAACATATGTATATTGCTTATTTAGTAACTACTATTACCAAAAGAGCATTAAAAACTATTTTTTTACCTTAACATAAAAAGTCAAATAATTTATAACATCTGGTCGCATTGTGAAATGTGTTGTTGTTTGCGTTCGCTCGACCATATCTCACTCTTACATGCTGGCCTTTTCTAAGCGGTATGTAGGCCTAAGTTGTGTCGTAGTTTACAGCTGAGCTGCGATATCTGGGCCTTTCGGCCCGACACATTCGATTTCAGCACGAAATTGTTACGGGTTTGCTTTCCCTGCCATCTCACGCCCATATGAATGCTTTACCTCATGTCCATACAATGGTCTTCTGTGTCCAGAACACTTATAGCGGGGCGAGTAACGAAGGTTATTTTTTCGTCCGTAATAAGTTTAATTGTCTTCTTCTTCTTCCGTCTTTAGCCACCGACCGTCAAAGCAGTCAGTGGCCATTATGCCTAGTGGCGTCTTAGGGCAACAGCAGATAGGTTTTCTTTGCCATTGTTTCCCATCACGCCTATTGGCGTCTTTAGGGCAACGGCAAATCAATCCATTTGCTGTTGTTTCCGTAATCGAAGTGACTGGCAAACGGGTGATAAGTTTAATTGTAATCGAGTTAAATTGTTATAGATAACTAGCTATTTTTAAATTACGATACAAGAGCACATTTAAAAAAACACACACGAACCTTTATGAAAGCTTTGTAAAAAATATTATTTTTTGTTTAATGTTGACAATTTTCACATCTGATTCGCCAATCTTTCTCTAACAAAATTCCCCCTAGGGAGCAAATCAGGAATCTTCTGCTCAGTTTGGTTGACACGAGATCACATTTCAGTAAGGATTATCTTCCTAATCGCACACAACTCAAGGTCCGCCCATTAGTGGTAACATTCCCACGATATCCGCTGCCCGAGTCACACCTCTCGCTGTTTTGCACTCTTCCAAGGTGTGTTTCTCTGGTGTCAGCCAGCGCCGAAAAGGCTAAAATCGACGTTCGTCTCCGATTACATCTACTTCGTCTCACACATTTGTCCATTCCCGTGTCCATACTGCCAACATGAGCAAATATAGACGCCATTGACTAGATCGAAAATTAATTAATCAGTCTAAAATTACATCCTTTTGCCCAATATATATATTGTGTGTGTGCGTGTATTTGTTGGATTTACAATCAGATACTAAGAATAGTTAAATTTATCGCATTTGCTTCAGCATTCATCAAAGTCACTATTTGCATCCATGTTTAAAATCACTGACCAGTTCAATTAAATACCTGTCATAGCGCTTTTATTTCTTCACATTTTAATATATAATGTTATCTATGTTATCATTATAAATAAATTATTTCACGTAAAACCAGTAACGGTTGTCATGTCTCAAATGTACTCTCTAAAATTTGCTGGTAAAAATGTGGGTTTTGAACACGTATACTAAGATTGAACGTTAGGCACCCTTGACACGTCGTCTCAGTATGATACCTGTAAATAATTAAATGACGCATATTTCACGTCTTTTCCTTAACGGAAAGTCTGTTTGTATACACATTGTGATATCACAACCACGATCTTTCTTTTCTTTTTTTTTACTTTTTTTATGTTTAGTTTAACAATTATAATTAATAAAAATTATTCAGAAGGACAATTATATGCAATATTATTTTTTTTATTGAGCGTCCGATTGAAAGAGTGGCTAGAGCGCTGGTCTCCCTTGGCAAAGGTGCTATGGTCGATTCACGGTATCGACACGCTCCAGTCTACGTTTATTTACTACTTTTTCTATAGTTTCTTACTGCAAATATCAGTGAAGACAGAAGGAAAAGATGAGGAGGAAATTCATGTTTCTGCATGGAGGGAGAATAAGGGGACCAGTTCCACATCTGCATGCCCTACCGAGGACAAGTTACTGAGTTGTGGCAAATGTGAACAGAATAATGGAGACTGCCATAAATATAAACCTCTCATCTGTGATGCTAATAATGAGGCTGATTGTGGTGGCAGGTGTACTAAAACTGATATACAGCTTACTGACTTCTTGGAAATGCCAGAAAGTAAACAGTCCTTAGCCTCATTTGGACAGGAGGAAGATGTACATGCTTGCTCACTGTGCAACATTTCTTTCCTTCAACGTGATGTTCTGGATGAGCATATGAAAACAGTACACAGCAATGGACCTCAGGGATTTGATAATAAACATGATGCTCTACAGGATGTATTACCACAGGGCAGTGGAAATAAATTGATTAAAACGGGTACTTATCTGAATGCAACAGAGAGACACTCAAAGCCTTGCTGGTCTTGTACTAAGCCACCAACCACAGATGGAGCTAGTACACAAATGTAGATTCTCACAGTTGTGCTCCTTGCTTATCTAAGGATGTCACAGATGGATCTAGTTCTTCGCTTTAGTGTTACCAACAGAAACCTGAAACAAGATGTGACATGTGGATAGTCTCTTAAGATCGACAAGTATAAGTTTCCGTGAGCGTGAAGTGTTCAAGGGGGTGCATGACACATGGTTCTGTTCTTTGTTAGTATTACATAGCATTACAGGTGTCTATCTGCAACTTATTCTAAAATATATTTACATGGATACAATATAGTAAAGTATATGTACAGAAATCATGATGTTTCAGTCGCCTTTCACAATTCAGGCTGCCAAGTCATTGACATTCTTGCTTGTAAGCCTCATGTTCGTTTTCATCATCCACATAATTATTTTCCATCTAAATCATTACACATGCTTTCTGGATATCAGAATGTTAAAATATTTTTCTTTTTGTACAATACCTTTGTACTATGTTTGAATTTTCATTAGTCTTTATTGATATTTGACTGTGTGACATGCATTTGAAAACAGCATCATCATTTGAGGAAATTGACACTAGAGTTAATGTATTTACTAATTAAATATGATAAATTCTTGTTTATAGATTTAGTTCACAATTACACAGATGTCTTGAGGAGAACATAAAAATTATTTCCACCAAAAAAAAAAAAAAAAATCTGTTCTTATCAGCTTAATATCTGATACGTGGCCCATTGGGTCACTACGATATTAAACTGATTTTTGGAACTAGACGAGATGCCCGGGGCTTGCTCCGCTCTCGTCGCGGGTCGACCCGGTATTGCAGTTCTTCCGGGAATGGCCCAAATAAACAATAATGTACGAAAGGTGTCACAACATATCACAATTCCCTACACATACACTTTCATACGTCAACATGAAAACAAGACAGCAACGGTTAGCAATGGGAGTGAGTTAATAAGAGCTAATCATTTTTATTGCAGTAAGAAACTATAGAAAAAGTAGTAAATAAACGTAGACTGGAGCGTGTCGATACCGTGAATCGAACATAGCACCTTTGCCAAGGGAGACCAGCGCTCTAGCCACTCTTTCAATCGGACGCTCAATAAATAAATAAAAAAATAATATTGCATATAATTGTCCTTCTGAATAATTTTTATTAATTATAATTGTTAAACTAAACATAAAAAAAGTAAAAAAAAAAGAAAAGAAAGATCGTGGTTGTGATATCACAATGTGTATACAAACAGACTTTCCGTTAAGGAAAAGACGTGAAATATGCGTCATTTAATTATTTACAGGTATCATACTGAGACGACGTGTCAAGGGTGCCTAACGTTCAATCTTAGTATACGTGTTCAAAACCCACATTTTTACCAGCAAATTTTAGAGAGTACATTTGAGACATGACAACCGTTACTGGTTTTACGTGAAATAATTTATTTATAATGATAACATAGATAACATTATATATTAAAATGTGAAGAAATAAAAGCGCTATGACAGGTATTTAATTGAACTGGTCAGTGATTTTAAACATGGATGCAAATAGTGACTTTGATGAATGCTGAAGCAAATGCGATAAATTTAACTATTCTTAGTATCTGATTGTAAATCCAACAAATACACGCACACACACAATATATATATATTGGGCAAAAGGATGTAATTTTAGACTGATTAATTAATTTTCGATCTAGTCAATGGCGTCTATATTTGCTCATGTTGGCAGTATGGACACGGGAATGGACAAATGTGTGAGACGAAGTAGATGTAATCGGAGACGAACGTCGATTTTAGCCTTTTCGGCGCTGGCTGACACCAGAGAAACACACCTTGGAAGAGTGCAAAACAGCGAGAGGTGTGACTCGGGCAGCGGATATCGTGGGAATGTTACCACTAATGGGCGGACCTTGAGTTGTGTGCGATTAGGAAGATAATCCTTACTGAAATGTGATCTCGTGTCAACCAAACTGAGCAGAAGATTCCTGATTTGCTCCCTAGGGGGAATTTTGTTAGAGAAAGATTGGCGAATCAGATGTGAAAATTGTCAACATTAAACAAAAAATAATATTTTTTACAAAGCTTTCATAAAGGTTCGTGTGTGTTTTTTTTAAATGTGCTCTTGTATCGTAATTTAAAAATAGCTAGTTATCTATAACAATTTAACTCGATTACAATTAAACTTACCAACGGGCTGCTCACCCGTTTGCCAGTCACTTCGATTACGGAAACAACAGCAAATGGATTGATTTGCCGTTGCCCTAAAGACGCCAATAGGCGTGATGGGAAACAATGGCAAAGAAAACCTATCTGCTGTTGCCCTAAGACGCCACTAGGCATAATGGCCACTGACTGCTTTGACGGTCGGTGGCTAAAGACGGAAGAAGAAGAAGACAATTAAACTTATTACGGACGAAAAAATAACCTTCGTTACTCGCCCCGCTATAAGTGTTCTGGACACAGAAGACCATTGTATGGACATGAGGTAAAGCATTCATATGGGCGTGAGATGGCAGGGAAAGCAAACCCGTAACAATTTCGTGCTGAAATCGAATGTGTCGGGCCGAAAGGCCCAGATATCGCAGCTCAGCTGTAAACTACGACACAACTTAGGCCTACATACCGCTTAGAAAAGGCCAGCATGTAAGAGTGAGATATGGTCGAGCGAACGCAAACAACAACACATTTCACAATGCGACCAGATGTTATAAATTATTTGACTTTTTATGTTAAGGTAAAAAAATAGTTTTTAATGCTCTTTTGGTAATAGTAGTTACTAAATAAGCAATATACATATGTTTAACAGATTTTTAACTGACGCATACTGGTTAGATCTATAATTTATAATTATATAAAAATGTATAATTAATACTGTATTGTTTGTATTGAGAAATGAATGTGCCAGTAAAACCAAAGCCATAATACATGATAATTGCGTTTATTTTTCTACTTGACAGTGTATAAATAAAGAAAATTAATAAAGTAAAACTGGATAGATGACATTCCTTCGACATATAGATCTAACCAACGAAAATCAGTATGTGTCAGTTAAAAATGAAGTATAAAGCAGAAGTTAATTTCATATAGAATCAGCGCCCCTGGCTTTTTGTCAATTTGATGTTACATTTTTACTGCAGGCTATAAACGCCTTGAAACATTATTTTTGGGTTTTTAGTGCATTAAAAGCCTGTGTTTAAAATATTGTTTTTTAATTTTTGTTGTTTTTAAATTTAAGTCAAATGAAATTATCAGTTTGCGATAAACGAGTCCACAGCACAGAAGGTGGATTTTATTATTCAGTATATTAAACGGAAAGTTTTTTTATTTTTTTATTTATATACTTACTTACTTACTTACTTAGTCGTTCCCCTTCTACCGTGAGGTGTAGAGGTTTGGAAGAGAGAGCGTCAGATTATCCTATCGGCTGTCTTCCTCCTGGCCTGGTTCCATTTTAGTCCTCAGTCCTTCAAAGATTGTCTAATGTTGTCCTCCCACCGGACTCTGGGTCGTCCTGGGGGAGGGGGGGGGTCTGGATCCCTGGCTCTTTGTTTCCCATGCTTTGATAAGAGTTGTAAATTACATTTTTTAAAATGTATTTGTCAGTTGTGTGTATGTCTGGTGGGGGGGGGGGGGGGGGGGGGGGGGGGGGGGGGGAATGAAGTTTCAAGAGAGACAATATTGTTGGAAAGAATACAACTAGATTATTTGCAGTTATCGCCCATTTTAGTGATTTTTTTTAATACAAATAAAAACAATATTATTTTCAATTTTATTATTTTTACGACTGATTACTGTATTGTCATGGGGAATACAGAACTATTGCTCATCTGGAAGTGATTGAAAAATCGATTGCAAGATTTCAAGGTGACAAAAGGGTGACATACGTTGCGAGTTAAAGAAAAGCCTGTAAAAAATGTGGGTTTTGAACACGTACACTAAGATTGAACGTCAGTCACTCTTGACACGTCGTCTCAGTATGATACTTGTAAAAAATTAAATGAAGCTTATTTCATGTCTTTTCCTTAACGGAAAGTCTGTTTGTTTACACATTATGATATAACAACCAATATCTTTCTTTCATATTTTGTTTAGTTGAACAATTATAATTAATAAAAATTATTCAGAAGGACAATTATATGCAATATTATTATTATTTTTTTTTATTGAGCGTCCGATTGAAAGAGTGGTTAGAGCGGTGGTCTCTCTTGGCAAAGGTGCTGGGTTAGATTCACGGTATCGACACGTCCCAGTCTGTAAATGGGTACCTGATGCGTGATGCCATATGATGATGGATGGTATCCGCATGTCTGGTTTTGTGTGGTGTGCAGATGTGTTCAGTCAAAACAATGTTCATACAAAAATAACAGGGCAATCCACATAGGACGTCAGTAAACTCACGACGTATAAAGTCAATGATTCTTGTAACAGCCGTTGACGTTTTTCTTCATTATTTATTGTGGACGCCACAGTGACAAAATGGTTCCGCGAATATGTAGGCACATCAAACAGTCATTATCACAGCAACATTCAATACAGCAATAGACGGTAGACAGCATTACAATGATGAGTCAGATGCATGTTATATTTCAAAGTGCTGTAAATGTAGTCAGGTGAAAAACTCCATCCCTTTCTATAACAGCCAGGAGATAACCAGATGTATGAGATCAGTTCACTCTCCTTAGTTTGACTTCAGCAAGACAGACACGTCTGCCGAAGTATAAATAATGTCCTCAAAAATATCCTCTAGATAATAAAGGTTTTCCAAACCTAGTTCATTTAACAAAGTAGCAAGTAATGGTCCTTGGTACCTGCATCAACCGATGCAATACAATGCAGCGACATGTGAGCTGGGAAAAAAACATCTCGTGACGACGACTTTCGAAGACAGGCTATGAATCGAAATCGCTCACGACCCAAAATCGATAGAGTTAATGAAAAAGTCAATTTACCTTGCTTTCAAGAAATACAGAAATATCACGCCTCCCGGCATGTGCAAATACACTAGAGGTATTATCCCGAATAAACGAAATATCCATAAGAGGACTACACATCCCTGACAGAACAAAAAAAAGCGGAGATCCCCTCTTCAACGAGGCATCTCTTTCGC
The DNA here is from genome assembly GCA_024509875.1 of Oreohelix idahoensis. Lineage (NCBI taxonomy): Eukaryota > Metazoa > Mollusca > Gastropoda > Stylommatophora > Oreohelicidae > Oreohelix > Oreohelix idahoensis. The sequence goes on from JAMPIV010005973.1 coordinate 15,312, forward strand.
CATTCCAAATCGCTACTCCACTAGTGGTGGGCGGAAACCGATCGACCAAGAAGCAAGACAAGTCATGCGCAGTCCAGCGCAAAATGACCACAGCTCAAACTTAACTGCATTCGATACCAACGCGAGAAGACAAATGCTTACCGAGAAAAGTGACTATAAATTTCAAGCAGTTGTTGCCCTTGCGTTATAAAATAGATATTGAAATAAAACGATGTTGCGAGAATTTATCACGCAACATATCACCACCTCCTCCCGATAAAAAAAAAAATGTGGAACATATTTTTTTTTTTTCAATATCAAAGAGCATGCGATAAGCGGCTCAAAACGCACGAATTATGCGCTGATAATTAACTAAATTGCCAAACAATAGGCTAATTATAGAGTGTCTGGTGAGGATATACCTCAACAGAAAAATAAATATGTCTCAAAAAATATTCACATCGGGGAGGTGTCACCAACACACATCACGTTAGCATGTAAACACAATATACGTATGCAAGTTACTATAATCATCATTAAACAGCATACTCTAATATTGTCTTTAAAAATGGATGTACAAATCTGATAGGAAAATTTAAATAGTACATTCTTTGACATGTAATGACATAAGTACATAGTAAAGTTAAACTACATGACGATCCAGGACATATGCTCTGGTATTCCGAGGGTAAGTACACAATCTAGAACTCGTCATGCTTGATACTAGTAAGGTAAGTCCTCAGCTCAACAATGACATTCTGAGAAAGTACAAGCAATATAATGCTAATTAATAACTAATATGCTTCATAAGGTACAATACATTATTAATAATTGTGGCTGTTTAGTAAACTAACGGCCCTTATATTAACTACTCAGTCCTCCTCTATCATCTTAAAAAAACGAACAGAAGAAGATGACAACAAAGCACGATAGTGTGTACATATAAAGTAAGTACAGATGTGCTAATCTATTGTAGAAATATAGGTGTGTTATGACTCTGTAATATATGGAAATATAGGACAGAAGTATTAGTTGGAGTCATGTGGGCATCTAGACAAAATGTCAGCCATCACATTATCCGCACCACGGATAGCTCGTACCGTGAAGTGAAAAGGTTGAAGAGCTATAGCATATCGAGTGGATCTCGAACTCTTCAAATTCTTAGTCTGAATAGCTGTAAGAGCTTTCTGATCAGTCTCTAGAATGAAATGTGCGCCCAGGAGGAATCTTTGTAGCTTTAGAATTGACCAAACCATCGCTAACAACTCACGGTCTAAAACCGAGTAGTTCCTCTCTGCCGCATTTAGTTTTCTAGAAATGTACATAACAGGATGCAGAGTATTTGCATATTCTTGCATCAGTGCTGCTCCAATCCCAGTGGATGAAGCATCACTCCGAAGAACAAAAGTCCTATCAAGAGTAGGTAATCTTAAGATGGGAGGAGAAGAAAATATATTCTTGATTTGGTCTAGTGAAGATTGGCATTCTTCAGACCAACGGACCAGATTAGGCGAACCTTTCTTCAACAATGTTGATAGAGGTGCCATGATCGAAGATAAATTTGGAATAAATCTCCCATAAAATTGAATTAAACCTAAGAGACTCCTAACTTTGTTTCTTCGTTTTAGGAACAGAGATGTTCAGTATTTTGGAAGTATTGTGGTCTTCTGTCTTCAAGAGACCATGACCAACACGATGACCCAGGAAAGAGATTTCACCAAAACCAACAAAAGCTTTAGAAGGTTTTGCTGTCAAATTATTCTCACGTAGAGTGGACAGTAAGTCATATAACCCTAAATAGTGATCTTCCCAGGTATCACTGAAGAGACAGATGTCATCTAAGTATGCGATGACATCCGAACGATGTGACAGAATTCGACGCATCATGCGAACGAAAGTGGCAGGGGCGTTCATGAGACCAAAAGGCATAACATTCCATTGAAATAGACCCCTAGGTGTAGAAAAAGCAGTAAGAGGTTTGGCATGCTCTGCTAAAGGCACTTGCCAATAACCTTTAGACAAGTCAAGTTTAGTGAAGAATCTAGAATTAGAAAGTCTAATCAGTAGATCTTCTAACAAAGGCATCGGTTCAGCGTCGAACTTTGTGACCTGATTTAATTTGCGATAATCAACGCAAATTCGTATGTTCTTATCCTTCTTCCGGACAATAACCATGGAAGAAGAATATGGTGCGTGATGCCATATGATGATGGATGGTATCCGCATGTCTGGTTTTGTGTGGTGTGCAGATGTGTTCAGTCAAAACAATGTTCATACAAAAATAACAGGGCAATCCACATAGGACGTCAGTAAACTCACGACGTATAAAGTCAATGATTCTTGTAACAGCCGTTGACGTTTTTCTTCATTATTTATTGTGGACGCCACAGTGACAAAATGGTTACGCGAATATGTAGGCACATCAAACAGTCATTATCACAGCAACATTCAATACAGCAATAGACGGTAGACAGCATTACAATGATGAGTCAGATGCATGTTATATTTCAAAGTGCTGTAAATGTAGTCAGGTGAAAAACTCCATCCCTTTCTATAACAGCCAGGAGATAACCAGATGTATGAGATCAGTTCACTCTCCTTAGTTTGACTTCAGCAAGACAGACACGTCTGCCGAAGTATAAATAATGTCCTCAAAAATATCCTCTAGATAATAAAGGTTTTCCAAACCTAGTTCATTTAACAAAGTAGCAAGTAATGGTCCTTGGTACCTGCATCAACCGATGCAATACAATGCAGCGACATGTGAGCTGGGAAAAAACATCTCGTGACGACGACTTTCGAAGACAGGCTATGAATCGAAATCGCTCACGACCCAAAATCGATAGAGTTAATGAAAAAGTCAATTTACCTTGCTTTCAAGAAATACAGAAATATCACGCCTCCCGGCATGTGCAAATACACTAGAGGTATTATCCCGAATAAACGAAATATCCATAAGAGGACTACACATCCCTGACAGAACAAAAAAAAGCGGAGATCCCCTCTTCAACGAGGCATCTCTTTCGCCATTCCAAATCGCTACTCCACTAGTGGTGGGCGGAAACCGATCGACCAAGAAGCAAGACAAGTCATGCGCAGTCCAGCGCAAAATGACCACAGCTCAAACTTAACTGCATTCGATACCAACGCGAGAAGACAAATGCTTACCGAGAAAAGTGACTATAAATTTCAAGCAGTTGTTGCCCTTGCGTTATAAAATAGATATTGAAATAAAACGATGTTGCGAGAATTTATCACGCAACATATCACCACCTCCTCCCGATAAAAAAAAAAATGTGGAACATATTTTTTTTTTCAATATCAAAGAGCATGCGATAAGCGGCTCAAAACGCACGAATTATGCGCTGATAATTAACTAAATTGCCAAACAATAGGCTAATTATAGAGTGTCTGGTGAGGATATACCTCAACAGAAAAATAAATATGTCTCAAAAAATATTCACATCGGGGAGGTGTCACCAACACACATCACGTTAGCATGTAAACACAATATACGTATGCAAGTTACTATAATCATCATTAAACAGCATACTCTAATATTGTCTTTAAAAATGGATGTACAAATCTGATAGGAAAATTTAAATAGTACATTCTTTGACATGTAATGACATAAGTACATAGTAAAGTTAAACTACATGACGATCCAGGACATATGCTCTGGTATTCCGAGGGTAAGTACACAATCTAGAACTCGTCATGCTTGATACTAGTAAGGTAAGTCCTCAGCTCAACAATGACATTCTGAGAAAGTACAAGCAATATAATGCTAATTAATAACTAATATGCTTCATAAGGTACAATACATTATTAATAATTGTGGCTGTTTAGTAAACTAACGGCCCTTATATTAACTACTCAGTCCTCCTCTATCATCTTAAAAAAACGAACAGAAGAAGATGACAACAAAGCACGATAGTGTGTACATATAAAGTAAGTACAGATGTGCTAATCTATTGTAGAAATATAGGTGTGTTATGACTCTGTAATATATGGAAATATAGGACAGAAGTATTAGTTGGAGTCATGTGGGCATCTAGACAAAATGTCAGCCATCACATTATCCGCACCACGGATAGCTCGTACCGTGAAGTGAAAAGGTTGAAGAGCTATAGCATATCGAGTGGATCTCGAACTCTTCAAATTCTTAGTCTGAATAGCTGTAAGAGCTTTCTGATCAGTCTCTAGAATGAAATGTGCGCCCAGGAGGAATCTTTGTAGCTTTAGAATTGACCAAACCATCGCTAACAACTCACGGTCTAAAACCGAGTAGTTCCTCTCTGCCGCATTTAGTTTTCTAGAAATGTACATAACAGGATGCAGAGTATTTGCATATTCTTGCATCAGTGCTGCTCCAATCCCAGTGGATGAAGCATCACTCCGAAGAACAAAAGTCCTATCAAGAGTAGGTAATCTTAAGATGGGAGGAGAAGAAAATATATTCTTGATTTGGTCTAGTGAAGATTGGCATTCTTCAGACCAACGGACCAGATTAGGCGAACCTTTCTTCAACAATGTTGATAGAGGTGCCATGATCGAAGATAAATTTGGAATAAATCTCCCATAAAATTGAATTAAACCTAAGAGACTCCTAACTTGTTTCTTCGTTTTAGGAACAGAGATGTTCAGTATTTTGGAAGTATTGTGGTCTTCTGTCTTCAAGAGACCATGACCAACACGATGACCCAGGAAAGAGATTTCACCAAAACCAACAAAAGCTTTAGAAGGTTTTGCTGTCAAATTATTCTCACGTAGAGTGGACAGTAAGTCATATAACCCTAAATAGTGATCTTCCCAGGTATCACTGAAGAGACAGATGTCATCTAAGTATGCGATGACATCTGAACGATGTGACAGAATTCGACGCATCATGCGAACGAAAGTGGCAGGGGCGTTCATGAGACCAAAAGGCATAACATTCCATTGAAATAGACCCCTAGGTGTAGAAAAAAGCAGTAAGAGGTTTGGCATGCTCTGCTAAAGGCACTTGCCAATAACCTTTAGACAAGTCAAGTTTAGTGAAGAATCTAGAATTAGAAAGTCTAATCAGTAGATCTTCTAACAAAGGCATCGGTTCAGCGTCGAACTTTGTGACCTGATTTAATTTGCGATAATCAACGCAAATTCGTATGTTCTTATCCTTCTTCCGGACAATAACCATGGAAGAAGAATATGGTGCGTGATGCCATATGATGATGGATGGTATCCGCATGTCTGGTTTTGTGTGGTGTGCAGATGTGTTCAGTCAAAACAATGTTCATACAAAAATAACAGGGCAATCCACATAGGACGTCAGTAAACTCACGACGTATAAAGTCAATGATTCTTGTAACAGCCGTTGACGTTTTTCTTCATTATTTATTGTGGACGCCACAGTGACAAAATGGTTACGCGAATATGTAGGCACATCAAACAGTCATTATCACAGCAACATTCAATACAGCAATAGACGGTAGACAGCATTACAATGATGAGTCAGATGCATGTTATATTTCAAAGTGCTGTAAATGTAGTCAGGTGAAAAACTCCATCCCTTTCTATAACAGCCAGGAGATAACCAGATGTATGAGATCAGTTCACTCTCCTTAGTTTGACTTCAGCAAGACAGACACGTCTGCCGAAGTATAAATAATGTCCTCAAAAATATCCTCTAGATAATAAAGGTTTTCCAAACCTAGTTCATTTAACAAAGTAGCAAGTAATGGTCCTTGGTACCTGCATCAACCGATGCAATACAATGCAGCGACATGTGAGCTGGGAAAAAACATCTCGTGACGACGACTTTCGAAGACAGGCTATGAATCGAAATCGCTCACGACCCAAAATCGATAGAGTTAATGAAAAAGTCAATTTACCTTGCTTTCAAGAAATACAGAAATATCACGCCTCCCGGCATGTGCAAATACACTAGAGGTATTATCCCGAATAAACGAAATATCCATAAGAGGACTACACATCCCTGACAGAACAAAAAAAAGCGGAGATCCCCTCTTCAACGAGGCATCTCTTTCGCCATTCCAAATCGCTACTCCACTAGTGGTGGGCGGAAACCGATCGACCAAGAAGCAAGACAAGTCATGCGCAGTCCAGCGCAAAATGACCACAGCTCAAACTTAACTGCATTCGATACCAACGCGAGAAGACAAATGCTTACCGAGAAAAGTGACTATAAATTTCAAGCAGTTGTTGCCCTTGCGTTATAAAATAGATATTGAAATAAAACGATGTTGCGAGAATTTATCACGCAACAGTACCTGACTTTGCTCGTGAGTTAGGGAAGGAAAAGGCAGCGAGGAAGGGAACTGGTCACCTCTTGATGCTGGACCTAGTATAGTGAATTCGCTTACATTTCACTCCCCTAAAGCTAACATATAATAAATAAATAAATAAATAAGGATCCGAGGCAGTAGTCCACACTGGTGAAAGACTCCCCCCAGATACATACGGAGTAACCAAATAAACCGTCCAGTGAAAATTAAAAACATACCAGCTTAGAAAATATCATATTTTGGATAATAAAGCCTTTTTGAACTATAACTACAATAGGAAAAATACCTACTTTATTTTATAATATAGTATAAAATAAATACAAACAAAAACATATTACAATAAAGGAAACACGTCCTGATATAACCAAAAGCTCCATGGTACATGGTAGATGGTTGAAAGGTAAGAAAAGTAGCAAACACATTAATTTTTTTAAAAAAAAGTGCTTTCCTCTCACGGCACAGTTCCTGGATCGAAATCTGGTAGTATCGCGCTCCAGTCTACCTAGTATAATGGGAACATTATGATCTTGAGTTACGGAAGGCAAAAAATGCGAGGAAGGGAACTAGTGTCCCCCCCCCCCTTTTATAAAGCTGGACATAGAATGGTGAATTATCTAACGCTTCACTCCCCTACGACAGTAACTACTATAGGACTTTACCTTTCGAGAGAAATTTAAAAAAACAAATTCACGAAATCAGAAAACAATGTAACCTAACCAAGTCAATGGTAAAATACCATTACAAAACTCTACAGTATTTGGGAATAATAATAATAATAATAAATTCTTTAAGCACCAAACACGGCGCATAAGGCAGTAACCAGTGCTCTCCAGGTTGTACGTTGTGACGCCACTCCTCTTAACTCTTGCACATTATTTAGGCCCAACGTTCTTCCTTCTCTTATTATTGTTCTTCTGAGTGTTTCTTTTGGTCTTCCGTTTTTCCTCTTACCCTCAAGAACCCAAGTGAGCGCCTGCAATGGTATTCTGTTGTTTTGCATTCGTAGGAATACCAACTTAATAAAATAATTGTTTACTTAGCTTTTTTCCACCCTGGTGTGTCACGCGTACTCCAATGTCCCAGCTAAATTATATTAGTCGAGCTGGCGCTCTGATTTAAACGACCACGTGTATGCCTATATTCCAGAGAGTTAAAAGAAAGAATGCTGTTGGTGGAATGACTTCACGCTCTGGCTGAGCCTTCACAGCTTGATTGTTGAAGATTTGAAAACTTTGAACTCTCGGTCGATGTAGACGACACGAGAAATCCCCTTTGAAAGTTTGCTCATTTTCTTCTTCTCCTCTGCAGCTCTTTTCCTCTTCTGTGCTCCACTCATACAAGTACGCTTCATTTCTGCTCAAAGGGTTTGCAACCTGGAACAAAATATAAATATTTTTTAATTTTATTTATAATATATTACAAATATTTATAGTATAGTATAGTAGGGGAGATCCGCACAAGTTGGCGATGTTTAGGAATTTGTAACATTTCTACCTTAATTAAAATGAATTTTGATGCAATGTTTTGCTATAAATCTATTTTAAACCGCATATTGGGTAAGATGACGAATTCGCAAACTTATCCACGTCATGTTTGATTCGAATCCCAGGCCTTTCCAGCGAGAGATCGAGTAATTATCCACTCTGCCAAGAGATGTCTTATGAACAATATGGTAGCCTCCCAGCATGGGGCCCTAGAATCGTGGGCCCCTGGGCACTGCCCAGTGTGCCCATGCCTTAAGACATCACTGATAAAGAATATATTTATCTTACAGAAATTATAAGCTCTTTGAAATGACAAACTAATATGAATCGCTGTTTTCCTGATGCTCGCTGTTTGAGCCTGGAGGAGAAAGTGAAATTGCCTCTACCACCTTAATTTTAACTTGCTCGTTCTTCTGGCCTAAAACCGTGCCTTTGTCCTCTTGAAACCGAGAATTCCAGCCCCGCCCATTCCCTCTGTCGTGTGAAGATTTATTACACCAGCGGAAAAACCAATGCAGAGGTATGGGCTGTGAGAAGAAAAGAGCTTTTTCAGGTAGAAGACCGCTAGAAGAGGGAAGAGGAAGACTGAAGGCGAGGGAAAAGAAAGAGAGAAAAAATAAATGGATGAATTTTATTTCGTCACAATTGTTTTGCGCAAATCCGTTTGACTATATGTTTTTATTAACTCATTTAATATTGTTATGTATTAATCTAAGATAGAGATACATTTTCAAGCGTACCAGCAATAGTGTTTGCAAGGAAATTATATATACTATGTAATTCTCTTAGAACGTCCTTCCTGTCCCACTCAAACTTTTTGTTCCAGTCTGAAAATTATATAAAAGTCGTGCGTTTCTGACCTGTGCACTAAACTGCACTGCGTTTAATATAGCGCGCACCTTTCTTCTCATCAAATTTGCAGCTGTATTTTAAATAATAAATAGGAAACATATAGTAATGTGTC
>JAMPIV010005974.1:0-115525 GCA_024509875.1 Oreohelix idahoensis
GTAAGAGCTTTTCTGGTCAGTCGCCACAAATAAAATGCGCGCAAGAAAGAAATTCTTTGTAGTTTAAAGGATATTGACCAGACCATGAGCCATTAAATTTCACGGTCTAGGAACCGAGTAAATTCTTCTCCTGCGGGCATGTTCAAGTTCTCCGAGAATAATATACATCACAGGATGCAGAGTTCCAGAGTACTCTTGCATTAGTGCAGCTCCAATCCCGGTGGTGAAGCGTCACTACGAAGAATAAATGTCTTATCCTTAGAAGGCAATACTAGGATAGGTGAAGTAGAAAACATAGTTTTAACCTTATCCAAAGAGGATTGACATTCTTGAGTCCAATGGACTACATTAGGAGGTGACCCTTTTCTTTAGGCAATGGAAGAAATGATGGTCGGACATTAAAAATGGAGGAACAAGATTCGGTGTAGAATTGTACATCTAAAATTTGTATTATGACATAAGAGACTTCTCGCACTTGCTTTTTAGTTTTTAGGTCAGTTATGCTCGCGTAAGATAGACAATAGTTCATTTATCCCATTATAGTGATCGTTCCAAGTATCACTGAAAAGACAGATGTCATCAAGATACGCAATGACATCTGAGCGATGAGATAGGATTCGACGCATCATGCGTACAAATGTTGCAGGGGCGTTCATAAGACCGAAAGGCATGAAATTCCATTGGAATAGACCCCTTGGCGTCGAAAAAGCAGTAAACGGTTTGGCGTGTTCGGATAGTGGAACTTGCCAATATCCCTTAGACAAATCGAGTTTAGTAAAGAAATGAGAATTCGATAGTCTAGTAAGTAGCTCTTCAAGTAAAGGCATAGGTTCAGCATCAAATTTCGTCACTTGGTTCAATTTGCGATAATCAACGCAAAGACGTATGTTGTTGTCTTTTTTTCGCATGATAACCATCGGTGAAGAATATGCTGATGTGGATGGTTCAATTATTTCCAACTCTATCATTTCATCCAACTCTTTTCTACTTGTGCTTGAAAATGTATCGGGATAGGATACGGTCTGACTCTTATAGGATTATGGTCAGTAAGAATAATGTCGTGTTCAATGACATTAGTTCGACCAGGAATGTCAGTAAGGACATCCTGAAATTGTTGTAACATAGCAGAAACTTGTTTCTGTTCTCCTGGAGATAATTCTGGAGAAATCGCAACATCTTTCCATGACTCATTAGAATGAAGCGGAATCATTGGAAAAGGGAGATTCACATCTGACAAACTCGTTTCCTCATCCTGTATTATTGACAGTGATGAGTAATGTCCATGTGGGACTGGTGAATCGTCCGTTGCCTGGAAAACAGGTTGTAAATAATCCGGACGTTCGTGGAATTCCGTGAGCATGTTGATGTGGAAGGTCTTATGCTTCCCATCAGTATCGACAATATAGTCGACATCGGAAACTTTTGATATTACATCGTACGGACCTTTCCAAGAAATAAGGAGTCTATTTTTCCTACAAGGTAGCAAGGACCAATACTTTGTCACCTGGACAGAGTTGTCGCAAACGTCTGGTCTTATTGGCAAATTGCCTTGCCTTCTGTTTCGCAAATTCAGAAGAAGCAGTTGCCAATTTGCATGCTTCAATAATCTTGTGTCTAAGTGCAATGACATATTCATAAGAGGATTTTGTGCCATCGACAATATTATCAGCAGTTATGAGATCATGAAGTAGAGACATAGGACTTCGCGGTTTCGCGACAAAGACAAGTTCAAAGGGAGAAAATCCTGTATGTTCATTGGCAACCTCTCTGTATGCAAAGAGAGCCGCGGGTAAAACCCTGTCCCAATCCTGAGGATGATCCTCAGTTATCTTACCTAATAGGTTTTTCAGAGTTCTATTAAGACGCTCTACCATGCCATTGGACATAGGATGATAAATACTACTCAGAGATCTTTCTATCTTAAGAGTTGACATCACTTGAGACATGGTATCCGATACGAGTTGGGTACCATGGTCTGACAATATTTCTCCTGGAAATCCCAGACGAGAGAATATAAGCCAAAGAGCATCTGCAATATCAGCAGTAGATATGCTCTTCAGAGAGATAGCCTCTGGCCAACGTGTGCACATATCAACACACGTCAAGATATATTTGGTGTCCTCTAGCAGACTTTGTCTTAAATGGACCAATGATGTCTATCGCCATTTTTTGAAATGGTCGAATTGGAAATATCTGCAGCCTGAATAGGTGCAGCATGGCGTGGACCTTTGGATTTAACTTCCTGACATACCCTACAGGATCGACAATAGATCTGTATGTCCTTGTTCACAAACGGCCAAAAGAAAGACGCAAGAACTCTAGATTTAGTACGGGAAAAAACCCATATGCCCAGCACACTGAGAATCATGAGCGTGCTGTAAGATTTTAACTCTCATATTTTTGGGCACAAGAATTTGAGAATGAATGGACTTAGCGGAGTCTTGTACCATACGTACAAGTACCCCATTCTTCATCGTAATCCAAGATTTACGATTCGTGTCCTTATTCGGATCACCTTCTTTTGCTAGAGTAAAGAATTTCTTTAGAGTAGGATCATCTTCCTGCTGTTTTATAAAGGCATCATGCGAAATCTCCAAGGGATCACCTTGGTTCTGGTCATCATTATCTCCAGAAGGCGAAGATTGCGGCATGTTTAGAGCTTGAGCTCTAGTGACTACAGCATTTGCAGTATGCATATTATCACTTTCCCACTCGGCAATTTGTTGCGGAGTGCATTCTTTCGCACCATGAATGCGACCGACGATAAGATCAGCGATCGGATTCGGCAGAAGACATGCGTGCACATCTCCTGTAAAGAAGGGAGTAGAAATGTTGATAATGGCAGTGGAGTACTTCTCCAATGTGCCACCAAATGTTATGCATTTGATTATTTTGCCAGTGGCTCGAGAAGGATCTATAAGTGGCTGCCTCACCCCAATGATGGTGCACCCGGAATCGAAGAGAATTGAGACCGGAGTACCATCTACTAAACCATTATTTAATTTAAGAGCCCCTCTTCCATCATGCGCGACTCATGCAGGGAGAGCGGGAAGAGGATGACCACAGCTTAAAGTCGAAACTGTGGTTGGCTCGAATAATGTTTTGCATTGGGAACACTGAAATGCTCTGTCAAAATCGAAAGCAGAACATCCCACATTATTAGAGTCTTTCTTATCATTGGTTTGCTTACCGGCTTCATGAAACTCTTGTTGTGCAGAGTTAGCCTGGTAATGAGATTTACCATGTCTTTTGTGTTGTGATCTACCTCGATTATTGTTGCCTCTGTAATTATTATTCCCTCTGTTATAACCCCTGTTTGGGTTTGAGTCATAATGTTCATCATTATAATCATCATGCTCATTATAGTGAGAATCCCTGTAGGATTGATCCCGTTGTGTCCATGAAGGAACACCCTGGTAATTTCTATTATTACTTCCTCTACGGAAATTTCTATAGTTATGGCCACCCCTGTATCGAGGACTGTCAACCCGTTTCCAGAATTTAGAAGAAGAACCCTGATTTGATTGGTTACCTTGGTTTTGATGATTACGCCAATTAACCCTTTTGTCAAATTTATTTTGAGCTCCCTGAAAGTTGTGTGGGTACTTGGGATTGTATTGTGTTGCTGAAGCAACCGGCATACCCTCTTTAATCTTAGTGTTGCTAAGAGTTACGTCCGGGTGAGCCGTAACGTATTGGTCACAATATTCTTGCATTTGTTTTAGTGTTTGTGGCTTACGCTCGTGTAGAAATTTAAGGAAATGTTTATTGATAGAAGACATGACCTTGTCTCTGAGCAACAAATCCATAAGAGCATCATATGTTTTCTCTATTTTGGATAATTCAATCCATCGTTGAAATGTAAGACGTATTTTCCCAATGAATTCTGAGAATTCAACCCCCGTCTCAGGTACAATTCTTTTAAACAACATGCGATAACCTTCCTCTGGTAACTGAAACTTCTTAATCAAGGCTGCCCTAATAACATCATAATTATCCTTGTCATCCTCTTCAACCAAACATAGACTAGTGAGAGAATCGCCTGTTAGATTCTCAGATAATTGGTTAACATATTGCGATTTATCAACATTATGAGCCCGACAAGCACGTTCAAACCTCTGAAGCCAGAATGTTATATCATCATTGGCAGAATTGAATGATGGTACCTTAACTTTGTAAGTAAAGGGTTTACTATTACCACCAGGTGCTTGATTAACATTACTCATATTTGTTAATTTTAATTTCTCTAACTCAAATTCATGTTCTCTTATTGCTTTTCTTTCTTCAGCTTCCCTGTCTAATCTTTTCTGTTCAGTTTCTCGTCTATTCTTTTTTGTTCAGCCTCAAATCTCGTTTCTTCTAGCTGCATCTGCAATTTCTTTTGTTCAGCTTCTAATCTTTTATTTTCAGCAGCAGCTTCAGCTTCTCTGTCTAATCTTTTCTGTTCAGTTTCTCTGTCTATTCTTTTTTGTTCAGCAGCAGCAGCAGCAGCTTCTAATCTTTTTTCTTCTTTTTGAAGCTTTCTCTCCTCTGCAGCAGCTTTTCTTTCCTCAGCAGCAGCTTCTAATCTTTTTTCTTCTATTTGAAGTTTTCTCTCTTCTGCCGCAGCTTTTCTTTCCTCAGCAGCAGCTTCTAATCTTTTTTCTTCTGCCTTCAATACCATAGAGAATTGAGCAGTTGACCATTCTTCTAATTCTTTGCCAGTCTTATCAAGGGATTTCCCTTGTGTAATAAAGTAATCTAATGTAGACATCCTGTCTTATTAAATCAGAAACCTGAAAAAGTAAATAAATTACCTTATTTCACTTTCATGGGAGACAAGTCTATACTATAGACTTAGTCTTAGTGAAAAAACTTGTATGGTTATTTTGTTTATAATATAACCAATGATAACTTGAGTACCTGTGGAAAACAATAACTGTATATCCCAAACACTGTAGGAGACAAGCCTTACAAAGGTCTTGTATACTTCCTTAATGTAATCAATGATCACTTGAGTACCTGTGGAAAATAATATTTTCTATCCCAATCACTGTGGGAGACAAACCTTACAAAGGTCTTGTACACTTTCTTAGTGTAATCAATGATCACAAGTACTGGTCTGTACTATAATATAAGTGTATTCAACTATACCTCATATATCATATGTCAACTCAAGACATTACAAAGGACAAACAAGAAAAGACAATATGAAAACATTTGCAGAAATCAAATTAAATTAAATAGGAAAAATCAAAGAAAATGATCACAGAATCTGTGATGATAACTGCAATAGGATAACAAGACAAATAACGCCACAGTGTATAAATATAAATTGTGTATAGAAATCAAAAATAGAAAAGGGTAGACCAACAAATTACAAACAAATCAAAACAAACTAAAGAACAGAGGAATATTACAAAAACAACAATGAGTACAGTCTTCACAGCTAACACTAATAGCAACAGCTGTCGCAGCAAATTTTCAATCAAGAAAATTGCACCTATAGAAACGCACACATCAGACCCTCTATTACGTGGGATACTCTGTTGTGTGACACCGCCGAACCAAAACAACAACCCGCAGAGTACAAACAAATATTACATATAAACATGTAAACATAAATAGCATAAATGCATATAATATTATCAAATAGTATGGCAATGTGATGTGTTGCAGAGAGGGCTTAGCTTTTAATAAAATAGCTTGCAACTTTATTAAATAATAGGTTTGTTTCTAAACTATTACAGTGTTCAATTTTCTTCAAGCACACTAGAAGATCCACCGATGAAATCTATGCGCCTTTATGTCAACAATACTGTAATTCTTCTTGAGCAGGCCAAACAATCATTTCTTTGTAACCCTGACTGTACGCTGAAGAATGTCAACAAGCACTGACCCAGATACTGTATACGTTTGAACAGAACAGGTCAAGCTGACATCGACTGTATAGCTGTCCTACTGGTGTTGATGTGGTCAAACAAACGTTCTTGTAACTGTAAATGACTCTCAATAAAAAGACTGCGAAGGCTGGACCCAGGAATCTGGCTCACCACTGTAAAATGTTGTGGTTATTATGATTGTAGAATGGAGTAGTGTACTCTGATCATCACTGGACGGAAACTCGCAGGAAGTCAATGATGCAGGAACTGGTTTCCTTCTAAGGCTCCAGGAGGAGCAGGCCCTTAACTTGGTCAATTCAACCGACGCAGGATGGTGTAAATATGAAGTAAGAGTGTAGAGTGTTATTAACGCGAATGATGGAATGTTCGTATCTTGACCAATTTAAAGCACTCATTCACTCATGTCTATAAGGCACCAATGCAGACTGCTGGAATCTTTTCATACAGTTTATTCAGACACACATACTGGGACAGAACGAATAGATCATAAGTACATGTTGACATATCAATCTTCAGGCATGAATAGTAGATCCCATGTCATGGAACATTCAAATATAATGGGTGGTACAAAACAGCATTCAATGTTGTTATACATTATGGCCGCATCCCCTATCTGACTGAACGCGTCAGTAAAGGCGGATCGGTAAACAAATGAAGAGTTCGATGGACGAACCTTCTTTCCCTTGCTAAGTTCTTAGGTTGCTTATATTCAATGTTTATATCATACTGTGAAACCACGATAAGGGGTTTTCATATAAATGAGATCTCCATGCCACTGTCCGAATAGTAAGATACACGACCCGTTCTCTGGACAGTGATTTATAATGATGACAGGAATACAAAAAATGGCCTCCTTCCCTGAGCTTTCGCTCACTCGCCCAGCAGAAGAATAATCATCAGCCAAAGTTGATTCATAACTTGAATAAGTATAACTTTCCATAGTTACCATACAGTCCCTTTGTCAGAAGGTTACTTCATGAAGACATAAGCGCTGATGGAACCTGTCATCTACAACAATGTCTAGTTAAACGACCAACGATGCACGAAAATACGTTGCTTCATCTAGGTCTAACCATAAGGAGATCGTCAAAAGGGTCTGGATTTACCTTGAGTCCGAATAGTACATAATACAGTACATGAGGAGAGTCTCTAACACTATAATCTTGTAGAGACACAATCTCCTACTGAAGAAATCACTTCATAAATCATTTTCCACTCTAGAAAGGACCAACCCTGGAAATGCGTGACCAGCCATTGTAGGCGGCAATATCGGAACTCATCACGACTCGCCAAGACAACCAATACCTCCGCTAGTGCGGCATAAAGAATATAGTCCTGCCTACCCATACAAAATATACAATATAGGACTGAATCTACTTGCACTAATAATATGTAATACATATGAATTCAGGTCATAAACATTCTAAGAACGATCAATCTATTTTCTGGCTATGACAAATGATGAATGCCAAAATATAAGTATTCTTACGCCCGATCAATATCAAGGGAGATTATCCATATAATGAAACGTATAAATCAAACATGGATTATCTGTCATTTTTACAAAAGAAAGCATTTTCGTACCCAATTAAATACAACAATATATTTTCCATATTAAATAGACATATCGACATTTGTAATCTGTGCATTCAAAAATATGTATGCAACAACTATCTCTTCTGTATGTCTGGGCCATCCTTCCTGTGGCTTCTCAATACTCCCGTCACTTCTCCATGACTCTCATCTCTTATCCATTTCCCCATCGTTTCTGTTATGTTCGGTGGAGAATGACTTCACTAAAAGTCTCCTCCAGAATTAGCTAACGCCGCCATTTTTATATCTCTCTTTCCATCGTTTATCCGCTTCTGACAATTCCCTCCATCTAGTCTGCCTGATTGTCTCTGCATATCGTCTCCACGTTTCTGCCCTGTCCACTAGTATTTTATCCAGATTGTATACTGGGTACTCCCGTTCTCTACTCCTACTTCTATGTTTTCTCCCTTCTTCCTTAATTCTTTTATTATTCTCTTCTCTTATATAAGTCATTTTGTGTCTGTGACTACCGTCACTCTCCTCAGACACTACACTGTCTGAGTCAGTCGACACCGATTCTGATGACCACCTCCGTCTACTGCTATGTTCCGCTTTATTAACTGCCTGTCGACTTTTTCTCCTTGTCGATCTATCCTCTTCTTTGTAGTCCTCATTCTCTGTGTCCTCCACATCTGTTTCTTCATCCATCATTTCGATCACAAGGTTGTGAACTTCTCTTTGCCTTTTTGATAAGTCTGTATCAAACTTTCCTTCCAGAAATTTCCGCACCTTCCTTGTTGTCAAGGTGTTAAGATCGGCTCCTCTTAGGGTACTTTTTATTGCCTTCTCTATCTCATTTACACTTGGTTCAGCCATTTTGCTAATTTTTTTCGTCTTTATCTGATTTATGCATCCATGATCACTATTCTCATTTTTCGGCAAATAAATTATATTGCCTTCGTCGTCCGTTATATGATCAAGCTGGTCCGACCTGTAGCCTTGGGTATATTCGTCGAAGTCCATAACTCTATCTTCCTCACTTGACGCATCGGATTCTGATTCTATGTCAAGCTGGTACTTTTCATGCACTATATATACTTCTTCCTGTCTTGTCTTCCGTACTGCTCTTGTACGCCTATAAGATGTGTCCATGTCCTGTACTTCTTGTGGACCAGTTTTCTTAGGATTCCTTCTTACTGCTGTTCTCATATGCCTGTTCGATGCGTCAGTGTCCTGCGTTTCTTCTATCCTATCTTTTCTATTGTCCGCCTTCACTGATCTTTCTTTCTCTTGCAGTAATATCTTCATCGGTTCATCCCTCTTATTCTTTACCTCGGTGTTATCCCTATGCTGTGGTACTACTACTTCTTTAGCCGTTTGTCGGTTCGTCCCTTTTACACTGATTGGTATCTTAGATTTTCTTTATTGACTAATACACGTGACCATGTTTCTTTTTCTCTCATGACGTCTTTCTCCTTTTGTGCTGGACCTAAGTGTGACGCCACAGTATCTATCTCCCTTTGTATAACGGCACTAATCATCTTCATATGCTTTCGCTCTGGTTTTTCTATCTGTCTGGGTTGCATGTTATTCCCAAGGGTGTGCTGTATCCTATCCGTATTCACTAAATTTACTTCTTGGTATCTGTTATCTTTCTTTCCTGATCTTATTGGACCTATGTGTGACCTCCATCCATCTTCTGTTGTTATGAGACAATTTGTCCGTTTTCTAATGCCACGTTGTTTATCTCCCATATCTTTCTGTTTTTGATCTCGGCAATAAAATTCCTTACTGCCATTCTATGTCTCCTATTATTAAGTGTGTTCCAGTGCTCCCGTCCAGCAGCTGTTTCTAGGATTTTGTTTTTGTCATTATTTTCTCTATCACAAGTGGGACAATGTTCTTTCCCTTTCGTATCGCATGATTTAGACTCTGATTGAAGATCTCTTTCATTGAGTAATGTGTCTAATCGCCTTCTGATAAAATCTGTGATTTGACCAGCAGATGAAAAATTCGCAATTTTCACTTTCTCTGCGTTTATTGACATTGCATATTTGTCAATGCCTGTAAGCCACTTACGGCTTGCGTGTGCGTCACCTGAAAACAAGTCTACATTACCTTTCATGTTTGCGTATTTAGAACTGTTGTCTACCTTAGCTAATGTGTCGGTAATCGTCTTTGCGAGGGCTACCGTCTGACTCTCTTGCATGTTATACTGTGTCTGTTCGGCCTGTGCCATCATACAATCTGAAAAATAGTTACTTATTTCTACAGTTAACCTACACTAACTTGTACCTGAAAATGAACGGACATTTTTTTATTAGTCTTGGGTTTCCTGGGAAAAAAAAATAATGTTACGGTTTTTAAAAAAATTATGCATACACTGTTACAATTCAATATTATTGACACTACAATGATAAGAAAAGTAATTAAACAATAATAACAATATCAATAACAATAATATTACTATAATGTCTAATTAACCTAATTAATTAAGACGTCTGCGTTGGAGTACTCGTTTGTTGTGCGTGCGACAGACTTTTCTTTATAACAAATACTGTTGTTATATTTTTATACCATCTGGACTACACACCGTTTTCTTTGCTACACACCAGCCTCTGTCCGTGAATCACTTACTGTAATGCACTCTATGACCTGTCGTACCGTAATTGTTGGACGATGTATGTCAACCTTGCGTTTGTTGTGATGAGTCGTTCCCGCCTTGAAGGAAACAATTTTCAATTTTGTTTCCGAGTTGGCTTTGCCAGACAGCGAATGTCAACCTTGCATGGTTGTGGCGACTTATTCTCGTGCAAGTCGGTTTGAAAGAAGGAAATTCCGACTTGGTTTCCGAGGTGGCGTTTTCGATTGGCTGGTTCCGATACTGTTAACTTTGTTCTCTGTTTACAAATTTTCACTGTTGTCACTCTGCTTTTTTCATATGTTATCGAAATGTAAATATGAATTTTGTCTGAGTTATACTCTGCCGTCTGTAGTTAGTTTGGTCTGTCACAGATCCGAAAACATATAATGGTGTCTTCTGTCTGTGTTATTCTGTACTTTTATGGCTATCTGTCGTCCGTGGTTGTTGAAAATCTGTCCCAGCGTCAAAACGTATCAATGTCTTCTGCCTGAAGCGAGGAGAGATGACAGCATAAAGCATAGTTACTAAACTATTGTTTAGAAACAATGTGTGTGTGTGCTGCTAGAGGTTGGTTACGGCGCCAAAATCATAATATGTGGCAGCGGTGGTAGCTGTATCAAGAATCATATTATGTGGCCTCTTGTCTGCCTAGGTTCTTTTCCTCTTTGGTTAGCATTGACATGCTGCATAATTATAACAGTCACACACACACACACACACACATACCAAGCGATGCGATAACGATATAGTAATTGAAATACTGTTTATTGACACGTGAGTGGACCATTGATGTCTTCTTTGACCTCAAAATCATGGTCCATCATAGAATATACAATGTGTAAGTTCTTCCTCAATATTTATTCCGTCCCTCACTCTCTCTCTCTCTCTCTCTCTCTCTCTCTCTCTCTCTCTCTCTCTCTCTCGTTCAGTATCGAAGCTACACCGTATGACCTTTAACAATAGATGATCACTCAGGTGCTATAGTCTCTACTTCTGTTATTTTTTCCTTAATTTCTTAGTCTATTGTTATACTCGTATATCATATCAGTGTTCAGGTTATCTATTGATGGAACCTGGTCTCTCCGTGGTTATTCATTTGCCTTTTATCACTGAAGAGTAGGACTACTGTATATAAGAATTAGATTTCACTCTACATATCTTTTCCCTTTTCTGAATAGAATTCTAACTCACACCGTTCTTCCTTCTATACAAAGAATTCTCACTATTCAATATGTTGGCTTCATCATCACCCAAACTTATCTCTTTTCCGCGAATTATTCATCACACAGTGTAACTTAGTACTGCCTTCAACATGGCTACTAGCGTACATGTGCGACTTGCACTAACTAACTCACGCCTCTGACTCTGCTGGAAAGCGTGCCTCACTGGATTTCCGTTCACCTATTTTCTCATGCACATTCTTATTCGCGCATCCCCTTTTTGTACTCTATCTGAACCTTCCTATTTCTAATTCTGCTTATTCGTTCTCTTTGCCCGTCAGTCGTTCCCTTTATCTGCCACATCTAACACGTATTTAATGCAATCCTATGCATATACCATGTGGTATGACTGAAGAACTATTTTATTATCAGTATAAGAATGTTATCTTCTACAGGAACCAGGACTTTAATAATGCTTACAATTAGTTAGCTATTTAATGAATTTACCGCTTGACTGACAAAATGTAAGTAGGCGGTTCTCAAGCCCTTGAGACCATGACTACTCTCCAAATGATTTACTGCTCGAGTAGAGGAATGTAAATCACTGGTTCTCAGACCTTGGTAGCAATGACACCCAAAATTGTTACAACTGCATAGGAAAACTATTACCCGGTGGTTCTCAAACCATTGTTGACAGTAACCCCAAAATTAAAATACTGCTCTATGGGCACTAGGTTAACCAGTGGTTCTCAACCATTTGATGACCCCAGCTCTATACCTCACAGTTTGTGAAACTCATTGCCCACATGGAGAAGACCACTGCTGTAAATAAGCAGACAGCCAAATAGAGGCTGAGAACTTAAGATACGCTATAATGTCAGTTAAAAAGGAGTATTTCAAAGATAATAGATCACACACTGTTACTGAATGGTAGTTAGCATTGTGTTAATTTAATTTCTGATGGACGCTTACCGGCCATCAGACCTAGGAGATGATTGCTCTTGAAACCACTAATGGGACTTCAGTTGTTTCCAGTCCACCCAGGTTGCAGTTACAAGGTACTAAACCAGGTTACGGGTACAAGGTACAAACCAGGTATGAGTCCACGGTACCTAAGATTACCCCTACCCACCATACTCTACAAACCAGGTTACCATACCAAACCATATCCTGTCACTCAGTAACCCATTACATACCACACATCCCATAAGCAGAAGAGGTATTCAGCAGAGGTGATTTACCCCATCCTTATCTGTGATGTGCACTGAGTCCAGGAAAGCAAACTCTGACACCCTCTGAACCCACTGAACTGTTATGAGACCAAAGTGCTGGTGCAGACCAAACGAAGAGAGACCGAAACAAATCATCTCCGCAGTTACTACAGGCCTTATGAGAGATGAGTATAATACCCACCAGCAGTACAGCAATAGAAGAGATCTAGTATACCATATGATGACATACTAGTTGTTCTTTTTCAAACAATAGAGCTAACACACCTTTTTCATATTTATATGTATACTCAGATATGTCAGAATCTATACCCTTTTATTCAATTTAACTTAACAGCGTCTGTTGTTATTTTTCTTGTTAACTTTATTTGGGTTGTATTTTGTTTTAAATATAAATCTACACCTTGGTGCTCAGCAATAATTCAATTAACTTCTATTGGGTCGGGATATTTTAAAGGTGGCTGGACACCAAATCTCTTTCTCAACCTTATGTGCTTTACACAGTCCATTTTTAAGATTCCTGAGGAAGAATTTGTCCTCCAGAAAATATCCTGTTTAGGTGCCAGAATGATATTTTAAGTAAATTTCTAGTATACTAATTCCCAAGGAGAGGCAGTTCCATTACGAACTCATAAACTATCAATAAGACAGTATTATCTTTATTCTTCCACTCCATCCAAGCTGTCCTTCTCCTCAAAACCACTCCACGATATTTATACAGCTTTGTTTTCAGATTTGAACAGCTGTACATACTTTCTGTACATGTTTTTTGTTTTCAGTTTGTACAGCTGTACATACTTTATGTACATATTTTTCTTTTCAGATTTGTACAGCTGTAATACTTTTTGAAATTTTTTTTTTTGGTTTTCAGATTTGTACAGCTGTACATACTTTCTGTACATATTTTTTGCCAAATTATACATAAATATATATTATATATATATATATATTATATATATATATATATATATATATATATATATATATATATATATATATATATATATATATATATATATGTCAAAGAACACTTATCGTGTATAACACTCCACTGTGTTGCACCACTGCAATTTGGATTTATAACTAACAATAATAGGCTCGCTCCTCTAGGAGACAAGCAGAAGAGAGGAGAAAACGTCGAAAGGAACACCAGGAAAAAACCAAAAGGGTGCTGTCACCTAAGGGGCGCAATCCCAAAGTTAGTTATGACTGAAAGTGTTGTTACTGTTATTACTATTGGGATGTATAGGAGTTCGTGTTGCGCTCGAGTCAATTCTAGGGTTAGAAATCGATTATCCATGCCAGTGTGGCATACAATAGTAATTCCATCTGTGGTTAAACATTTTGTGAAAATACTTATTTACTGTTTACATGCCTCGGGTGTCCCTTCCTTATGTGTTATAAATGTTTATACAATACCAAAACCTACCCTCTGTCCTGTACTTACTGTTCTTAGTCTTCTGTCATTTACTAGACACAGTATTAAGGTCTTTGTCTTGTGTAGTCTGACCTACCCACGTGGTAGACTTTCCTTTCTGGTATATTACTTAGTGTAAATGGCGCTACGTCTTGAAAAGGACATTAAATTTTGTTTGTTTATCTGTTTGCTTGTTTAAATCACTTTAGCAGAATTAGATTTAAACAGTCAGCTACCACGTCTACGTGAAATTAACTCTATACACAGACCTATCACCTCTCGCCCCATTCCATTATGTCTTTAATTGTCATTATTTGTCACTTAACACTTCCCTGGTCTTTGTTTTGAGCTATTGTGAACACTTAAATATATTGTCATCGTAAACATTGTATAGACCTTTGGATTAGTGTGTTCCAAGCTAGTCTCTGACAGGACCAATAGATTAGTGATTACTACCTTCTTCTTATGTGAAGATTTTTACTGACTGAAAATGTTACAAAGCCAAAGTGTAGTACTAGTAATGAAGATGGATATCGGCCTCTATTGTAGTTTTTACAAAATTATAGTTTCATTTTTATGCACTTATTATTGCTTTGTTTTGAAACATTATGGTTTCGTTGTAACCTGTCATTTGCATTCGAGTAACGCTTGTTTCATCCACTCTTCAATTCTCTCTATCCTATTGTTTTCATTCCCGTTTTCCTTGCCTGCCATTCTTCGTTTGGAAATTGTGCAACAGTCTGAACAAGTTTGAGAAACTATGCTCTATCGCGATATATAATTTAAAAAAAAAACAATTTGCCTTCTTTTGATGATGGGCGTCCCGTTCAACATAGCCGGTTATATTAGGGCGCATGTCCAAATATAAAAGACCTGTATGTCTAGAGAATTAGTTATGTGTTAGTTATGTGATGTATAAAGAAAGATTTACTTCCGTTGGTTATATCATCATGGCTGTTATTACATACTACTCTATCGTGATGTATAAAGAAAGATTTACTATGGGGTTTTTAATATAATCATTGTTTTTATTACATACTAGTATATCGTGATGTGTAAAGAGAGATTTACTCCCATTGGTTATTGTGATCGAACGGAACGGCCCCTTTCGATCTTTGTTTCACTCCGGAAGTATCGGTACATTTGTAGTACTGATTTTATTGTGCGTTTTCATTTGTCGCACTTTATTTCTTTCTTTTTCATCTCTGTGAAGCAAATATTATGTATTTTCCTTCCTACACCCTTCTCATGGATAAGTAGACATGTCTGGTTGTTATCCATTTCTTCCTACGTTAAAAGTGTTGGCTATCATAGGCGCAGCGATATCAGTATACAAATTAACACCGTGTCTACTTTAAATGAATAAATTCGCACTTGTATCTTTCGGATATTCCTGTTACAAAGGTCAGAACAAGGGGCAACAACTGCCATTACTGTCAAACGTTTTAATTGAGGTTTTATTTCGAGAAGCAAAATAAAATAAAAACACAATATATAAAGATGTGTTGAGTGTGTATGTTATCATCATTAATTATTTTGCTCATGTGTTACTGGTCGTACCGTAACATTAGAAAGGTGTCTACTAAAGTCATATGTCATTAATGTTGCTAAGATAGTGCTTCTACTTGTAATAACTGTCATGTATTCAGTGGAAAATATTTTTCGAAAAACTTTAATAAGCCTAGTTATGTGACAATTTAAACTGAAGAAAAAATACATTCTTGCGTTTGCAAAATAATTGAAGAGTAAGGAAATACACTGAGGTTCTTGTTGAATATCTCAGCGGAGGAGCCAGGACTTATGTGACAGACGGGGGTGGCGCCAAATAACTTCCTCGCACATTTAACATCACGTCCTATGTCCAAGGCTCTGACTCTACCACTGACTACCAGAAAAATATTTCTTGGCGTCCTTTTGTAGTGCGCGCTTCTCGCTCCCGTTTCATTCGATAAACTATTACTTTATTACTTTATTTACTGGTCATTCTATCAAGCGATCTTACAGGGAGTAATGCTATTCCCATTTACGTCACTATTTGCTAAGGCAAATTCCGCCGAAAGGAGCGTTAGTATGCCAAGCTTGACATAGATTCAGTTTCGTTTTATGTCATTGTTACGGTGTATGATATTAACGCCGTCTGCTAAAGGTTATCGGACGTGCAAATGTAAAGGTTAAGACATTTAATATATTGCGATAGATGTTTCAATTATTGAACGCTCCATACACGATCGATTATGACGTGTCTAGCGTTGTTTGGGTCACAGTCGGTAACTAGGAGACGCGAACCCTTTGTTACTTGACCGCCAAGCTGAATAGCTGCGTTTTGTTAACCTTCCAATTCAATGGCATGATATAGCCATTTATATGTGTATTATGATGGACCAGGGTCAGTCCTAGAACTCTACATGAGAGGAAACTTATGGAGGTTAGTGATTAACTAAATCCTTGGAAGGAGAAAGATAATCGTCTACTTTATACGAAGTAATTAGACTCACAGTCTCACTGTCGGCAGGTAGCCATTCTATCTGCGCGTGCATATAGCTGTGATGTTCTGACGACAATTACTGCATTGTATCCTTAAACGGACATTGACACGTAAAACAGCAGTCTACGCTATTGATTGATTGATGCATGTGTACCTCATGTGTGAATTGAACTGTTTATGTATGTGTGTAATCCATATTAAATTGTGAAGGACTCGAACCGGAGGCATTATTGATTGAATCACGTTACACCATTCAATCTTACTTATGAATTATGTATTTTATATCAAGTTGCTGAGTTAATAAGATGAACAGTTTGTTTACATCTTGATGCCAAGTTCAGGCATTACGACAAACCAAAGGTGAGGTTCACCCCATTCGCGTACGAATATTAGCACGATCAGAATTCAAGCAACACAACCAGTAACCACACACGAAAGTCCTTCAACAAAAGTGGCGGCCGAATGCGGGGAACGACAGAAAAAAAGAAACAAACTTTCTGTTTCCTTACGCACATGTTAACCACAAATATTTACGATCAATTTTCGAAAATCACATGATCATTCGAAGCTGACGTGACGCACGTGATCATTATAATGCCTAGCAACGTGACGTCACTGTTGTATTGTTGAACTGTCGGAGAAGACAGCCTTTTCTAACGTCTAACCAGTTCGCTTCAAATTTATCAAGATGCACAAGATGGACTACCGTTGCCTGCCCATCAGGAGCAGACAGTCAAAGGCACAGGCCTAGCCGTCGACGACAACGAGCATCAAGTGAAGCAGCAAATAAAGATAAGTTTAGCTCAATAACTATTGTCGTTAACGTGACAGTGCTAACTGAGTCCATGCCCTCTGCCTACATCGGCATGTTTTTACCTATGTTTAATGTACTTTTTTGTTGTCTTAATGTGTTGTTAATTAGTGGGCGGAAGGGAGGATGAACCGAAATTAGATTCTGTGGCTCTCACGATGCCTGAATTGATTTCGGTCGTTTCTTAGGGCAGTTAAACGATTGCACTTTTGGAAGCCCCATTGAGGTTTGCCATTGGACTGTCTGTCCAAATCTGCTGTCGTTTGACGATTTGTGTTAGCTGTACCGTTCCGTAGATAACTGGTGTATTTTATTCGTACTCAGTTCACAATTTTATTCAGTTTTGTATCATGTTCGTTAACTATTTCGTCCAGTCTACTCTTACTATCAATTTATTTTATGATTGTTAAATGTTCGTCCGTTATGAGTCCTGTGATGTCATCATTTTTTGCAGTCATTTTTTTTTTGTGTACTTTGCATATTAAGTTGACCTCGGGTCAGACCTTGACCCTTCATTTGGCTTGTGACACTTCCGCTTGTTTTATTTAGTTCATAAATTCATTTTTAATTGTGAAAATGTCTTGTTTGCGTCTTGACATTGTTTGTACCCTTTAGTTGCATCATTGTTTTGTTTGTACTCATGATATATATTAAATACTACATTAATACTATAACATTATATTCAATAATACACTTGTAATTTAATTTAATTAATTTTTTCTGACATTTAAGGTTAATATGGGACATTGCATAATTATGCAGTGATAGTCCAAGAAATTAGCACTGCAATTTATAAGAGATGCCTAGGGCATAATAATATAATATATATATTGACCAAATAAAATAATCTTATAGTCTACCTTTGAGGTAATAGACCCATTGTATATTATTTAATATACTTTTCTAGTACTAAGAGAGTGACTTAGTACATTGAACAATATAATTACTAGGAATCATACCCAACATTATTGGATATTGAGATTAATTGTGTGATGTAATTACATTATAGTTAACAGATATCATAACTATTTATGATATAGTTATTATTTAGATACAATATTGTTACAAAATATTGTCTATTGGTTGAACTTAGACATAAGAGTTCAGTACTATTGTGATTATTTATATTGAATATTCCTAAGTTGAGTAAGTATAATAATTACTCTGAAGCTACTATTGACTATTTTAATCAGTAATTACCAATAATTACTTACCAGATAAAAGTCAAAATGCTTACTATAGACCATTTCGTTAAAATTGGTAAGGAATATGGTTATAAATCTCAAGAACTTCGTCAGTTTGCTGAGGCAGAACTGGAAAAACATAAAGCAGAAATAGAGGAACAAAAGGTTGCATTAAAGAAAGAGGAGGAGGAACGTGAGATGAAGCAAATTGCCAAGGAAAAATAGATTAGAGAGAGATTGCTCAACGTGAAAGAGAAGAGCAAAGAGCAATTACCAACAGGAAGAAGAGAATAAATTGAAACGAGAGGAAATTATTTTACAACAAGAAATGGAATTGGCGCGTATTAAATTGGAGACAGCAAGATTACAAGCACAAAGTGCTGATGCAAACCAGAATAATAACGCACAAAATGGATCGTCATCCAGCCAAACTAAACATTTCTACAACTTTAAATTACCCACTCTCAACTTAAACGTGGACGACCTTTCATCGTTCCTGTCACGTTTTGAACAGACTTGCAAAACAAATCATTTGCCTGAAGAGTCATGGGTACTCAAGTTAAATGAATTCTTGGTTGGAGAACCATTGACGGCTTCTCAAAATGCTGACCCATCAATAGCAAATAACTACGGTGCTATTAAGTCCTTGCTTTTACGAAGGTTTCACCTGGACGAGGAACACTGTAGGTTGAAATTTAAGGGAATTTTACCTGAATCTCCAAAAGATTTTGCAGGATTCATTGCGAACATACGCAATACATTTAATAGATGGGTTGAACTGGCAGAAGTCAACAAATCATACGACAAATTAGTTGATTTACTACTACGGGATAAGGTATTATCTTCGGTTAGCCAGCCATTTTTTGCATATTTGCAGGAGCGTAAACCAGGTACTATCGACGAGTTAGAAAAAAAATTTCTTTAAACTACTGTTCGGCACATCCGAATGCAACCATTTCTAACTCCTCATTAAGAGAACCTCTACCTGTGGCGTCTAATATGGCCTACAATCATAATAACAAACAAAGACATCACAGTGTAGACAGAAGTAGGTTCCAAAGAAATCACAATGTTAACTTTCAGAAGGGACATAATAATGATTTCAACAATAAAAATGAGTTCAACAGAGGTAGATCACGAGATAGAAATTATTCACCTCAAACAAACTACCACAATGGTCAACATAACACTAATTATAATCGATCACATACTCCCAATAATAACAATAACTGGAATGGTAATAATCATGGCTCGAGACATCGAGATAATAGTTACTATAGAGGACGACGAGATAATTCTAACAATTATACTCGGAATCGATCTCATTCTCGGGGATCATCTCATTACAACCATAATACAGGGGCGGCAGTTACAAATAATACTACCCCTATAGCTCAGGTCCCACTTGACAATAATACAACACAGTCTTCTGCTGCATGTTTTGCTATTAATTATAATGTGGCAAATAGTTGCCAACAATGCAATCTTATTTTTCAGAAGGCGAAAGAAACAGTGCTTAACTGCGGACATATTACACCAGAGGTAGGTCTTGCAGTCAACGATGGAACAGGCTTACTAATTTTTAACAGGGGATTAGTTAATGGATCCGTCGTCTCAGTGCTGAGGGATTCAGGATCCACGACGATTGGTATACGTCAGTCGCTGGTACATCCTAGCTGTGCGACAGGAGAATATGTACGCTGCATGACATTTTGGGGAACTATTGGGTTCTACCCCCCACAGCTATTGTTCATATTAGAACACCCTTTTTTCACAGGGAATGTAAAAGTATGTATGCTAAAAAAGCCTATAGCTGATCTGATGGTTGGTCGTATACACGGTAGTAAAGATTTGTACTCCAGATGAGATCATAGAATGGGAGAAAAAACATAACCTATGCACTGGAAACGCCGTGACGACTAGAGCGCAGACTCAACTCATGGAGAAATTTAGTGATAATAAAATGGATGCAGACAACCAAGAGGAGTTTGTAGTCAATTCACCTATTGACAGGGAAACATTTGCAACCAAACAAAAAGAGGATAAATCTTTAAAAAAAAAATTTTTTAAGCTGGTTGATAAAGTTGACAATCCATCCTCAGGTAATAATAACAAACATTAGAAATGTTATTAAAAAAATTGACATATTATTATTGATGTTGTCGATTTTCAAAAACCCTTTGATAGTCAACAATCATTGAAAAACAACAAGTTATGGTTTCCCGTAACAAATATAGAACGGTATTTTCAACAAAATGCTAAATGACTCTGCATCGATGTTGTCCCAATTAGAACAAAATAAATCATAATACGGAATGGGTTATACAGTTTCGAAGCAAAATCATCGAGGGGCAAAAACTGATTATGTCACCACTACTTTTTGGAATAGCTATTGATTGGGTTATGAGAAACTATACCCACAATGAACAATTGGGTATAAAATGGACAAATGGAAAATCCCTGTGGACCTTCATTTCGCAGATGATGTAAGCATTCTTATATCTCAGAATTTCACAAGACAATCCCAAGAACCGCAATAGATGAGGGATAATTTGTGTCATCTCGATCGAGAGGACAAATTGGTCTCAAATAAATGCCTTAAAACTAAAGCTATGAGAACTTTTCTAACGAGACCTTTGATATCATCTTGAACGGGGAAAAACTACAGAAAGTTGAAAGTTTCAATTATTTAGGCAGTAAAATGACAGGATGGTGACACAACAAGAGAAATCCATACTAGAATTGCTTTGGCAGCTAGCGCCTTCAATAGATTATCTAACATTTGGAAATTACGATCATTGAATATACATACCAAGCTTCGTCTGTTTAATTCAAATGTTATCTCAGTGTTAACATACGGCTGTGAGAGTTGGAAAATAACAAAATCATTGGAGAACAAGCTGAATACATTCGAGAACAAATGTACCTTAGAAAACTCATGAACATCAGTTAAAGAATTTTTGACTAATCGAAATTAAGATGGAAGACTCTAGGCACCAATGTATGTCTCCTGGACGTTTTAAGGGTGGAAAAGACGATGAGTCATATATCGGTCATGTCCTACGAATGCACAACAACAACAGAATGCACTACAAGGCGCTCACTTGGGTTCTGAGGGTAAGGGAAAAACAACTCAGAGGAAGACACTCAGTACACTCCAGAAGAAGAACAAGAACAGAATAAAGAGAATTGAGTTTTGTAAGAACGATTTGGGCCTAAAGAACTGTGCTGAGCTAAGAGGATGCAACTTACAACAATGAGGCAGAGCAGGCCTGGTTTCTGCCTTATGTTGTGTTTGGCGCTTAAAGAATGATAAAGTTGACAATTATCCATCAGGTAATAATAACAAACATTGGTTTGTTATTAAAAAATGACATATTGATTAGATGTTTTAATGACAAATCACAAATGAAACAACAAGTTATGGTCCCGTATACTTTTAGACGGTACATTCTTCAACATGCACATGACTCACATTGTGCTGGACATATGGGATATACTCGAACACGATCTCGAGTACTGTCTTCATTCTTTTGGCCAGGAGTGTCAAGAGATATTTCGCAGTATGTACGTTCCTGTACTACATGCCAAGAAGTGAAAGCACGTGGAGCTTTTCACACGGCGCCTATTCAGGCTTGCGATATCTCAGTAAGACCGTTTGACAAGATGACCAATAGATATTATTGGTCCATTGCTACCATCGGCCAGAGGACATAGATTCGTCCTTACGTGCATTGATTTGTGCACACGATGGCCAGAAGCTATCCCATTAAAGACCACCACTACCACAGATGTAGCTGATGCACTACATCTCATCTTTTCTAGAATAGGGTTTCCTAGAAAACTTTTATCAGACCATGGGTCACAGTTTTCATATCTGACACCATGAAGGAAGTCAGGAAAACTTGGAACAGTGATAGGAATTTAAGTAGTATTTATCATCCTATGAGTAATGGTGCGTTTGAAAGACTTAACCGTACACTTAAACAACTACTACATAAGGTTACTGCTAAGCACCCTCATGACTGGGACAGAGCACTCCCAGCTGTTCTATTTGCTTATCGGGAGGTACCGCATGAACAAACTGGCTTCTCTCCCTTTGAATTAGTTTTTGGTGCTCCCCCAAGAGGTCCTATGGGACTAATAAAAGACTTATTAATTGACGGGAGATGACTCAGGACACTCAGTCATCTTACGAGTATGTGATTAATCTTCGGAAGAACATTATTGAGTCTTGCCAGTTGGCAACAGCTTCTTCTGAGGCTGCAAAAGCTAAGGCTCGATCTCTACAAAATAGGTCTCGACGATTACGCCAATTATTCCCAGGCGACGAGGCTTATGTGTTACTTCCTCACAATAACAATAAATTATTGATATCTTGGAATGGTCCTTACAAAGTCATTGATAAAATTTCCGACGTTGATTACGTCTTAGATATCAAGGGACACAAAAAGATATTTCATATTAACATGCTCAAGCAATTTCATACACGTCCTGAACACTTACAGTCAATTTTTCATGAACTAGATGACAACACAGTATCTACTTGTTATTATTCTAACTTATCTGTCATCCAGGAAGAAGAATCTTCTTTTCCTGAGGTACAGTTACCGTTACCGGTACCAGTAGTTCAACCTACTGAATCTTGGCGGGATGTAACCATCTCTTCAACGGTTACACCGCAACAGCGTCTACAGATTGCTAATCTATTACAATCTTATCCAGATGTGTTGACCGACGTCCCGGGTCGCACATCGGCTATCAGTCATGACATTACTCTCAATGATGATACACCTATTCGTGTACATCCCTATTCTGTTCCTTTACATTTCCTTGCTAAAACTACTAAGGAACTTGAACAGATGTTGTCTCTGGGAATCATTGAGACTAGTAATTCGCCATTCTCTTCTCCATTAGTGATTGTCCGGAAGA
The DNA here is from genome assembly GCA_024509875.1 of Oreohelix idahoensis. NCBI lineage: Eukaryota > Metazoa > Mollusca > Gastropoda > Stylommatophora > Oreohelicidae > Oreohelix > Oreohelix idahoensis. The sequence continues at coordinate 23,278 of JAMPIV010005974.1, forward strand.
AGGACAATAACATCAGACTATGTGTTGACTATAGAAAATTAAATGCTAAGACTATAGTTGACAGCGAACCACATCCACTTATCGACGACTTACTGCCACGTCTATCCAACGCAACTATATTTAGTAAGATAGACTTAACTAAAGGTTATTGGCAGATACCACTGACCGAAAAGGCTAAGTACTACACCGCATTTTCCACTCCACAAGGTCTATACCAGTGGAATGTGATGCCTTTTGGGCTTGTTAATGCGCCAGCTACCTTCATTCGCCTGATGCGACAAATTTTATCAGGTAGACCAGACGTTATTACATATATTGACGACATATGCTTGTTTAGTTCGTCGTTTGAGGAACATGTTTCGGGACTTAGATATGTTTTCGACACTCTAAGGAATTATCATCTAACTGCTAAACCTACAAAGGTGCAAATCGCGTGTAATGAGATAACCTTTTTGGGACATATCATTGGATCGGGATATATCCGAACGTTACCTAGTACAGTCTCCAAAATTCTAAACATAGCAGTTCCTCAGACGAAGAAACAGGTCAGGAGTTTGTTAGGACTTGTTCAATATTACAGTAGATTCATACCAAACTTGTCATCCATCACGGCTGTATTGTCTTCATTGTTAAAAAAAAGACATGCCGGTGAAGGTGACATGGACTGGTATATGCAATGAAACTTTCAACAAAATTATAAATTTGTTCTCGCATGAACCAATTTTAAGACTTCCCGATGCTTCCAAAAGATTTTTCTTACGAACAGATGCTAGTAACTACGGCAGAAACAAAGTATTCCACAGTGGACAAGGAACTTTTATCTGTTATATGGGCAATAACTAAACTTGAAAAGTTTTTGCTTGGTGCTCCATTCACCATCCAAACTGACCAACGTGCTGTAGCATCTTTGCGTCGATCTAACCACAAGAGCCAAAAACTCGCCAGATATGCAATCATCCTACAGCCATTTGAATTCTCCATTGAACATATTCCTGGCACTGAAAATATTGTGGCGGATGCGTTGTCACGTAATCCTATTGACGACGAATGATCAACATTGACATTCCTAAAACACGTCAATCATCACTACATTGCATATAACGAAGTATCAACTATAAGGGAACTAACCTTGCCTTCAATTTACTATTTATAAACACTATATGCATCACAGAATTGAACTAAAGACAATCAAGGTATACATATTGACATTGAAACTTCGTCTAACGTCCATACACAATGTGTGAATATTCGTTGAACAATCATGGAACAATATCTGACGACAAGTCGAACTTATTATCCTAGGTGCACTTAATTCTTGGATGCTGGGATAAATGACATTTCTTTCCAACGTAAACGTTTGAACATTTTTGCCTAAAAGAATTCATCAGGATCAAGACTACGGATGGATCATCATATCCTATACTAATTAATTAGTTAACTTAACTTCTTAATTGAATTATTATCAATAAAATGAAATGTGAGAAAAAAATGAAATGAAAGAAGAAAAAAAAAGAGAACGAAATATAAAAAGAAGAAATTATGAAAAGAGAAAATAAATCTCACACAAGTATTAGATTAATATTTTTTTTAATGTACCTATACGTTATTTAGTTAGTTAAATTAGATAGTTATTATTCACTAACACTTAACACACCCAATTAAGTTAAACTTATATTCGAATTTCTTTCTATTTCTTCTCACTTATTTTGTCTTTTCTTCTCTCATAACATCGCGTTACATTAGAACCTTAATAATTTAACTCTTAGTTTAATTAATTAATTTAATTTTAATTAGTCAAATTAATTCCTATATGACATAATAATACGACAGACCTTACTTTAATTTAATTCTATCATTCACTATTAACATTGGACATTTTATTTAGTTGATATAATAATATGTATAATATTGATATATAATGTGATTAATGTTAGATGACTATGACAAATAGTTAGTTGACATGACCGCGACACGGTTCTACTCAGAACATCGTCGGCCATATGTCACGATTGTGTTAAATTTTTTTTTTTGAAAAATTGTTAAGTCGGATAGATCTTGAAAAAAAATCGATAGATTTTTTTTCCCCGGTGTACAGGGAATTGTTACGGTGTATGATATTAACGCCGTCTGCTAAAGGTTATCGGACGTGCAAATGTAAAGGTTAAGACATTTAATATATTGCGATAGATGTTTCAATTATTGAACGCTCCATACACGATCGATTATGACGTGTCTAGCGTTGTTTGGGTCACAGTCGGTAACTAGGAGACGCGAACCCTTTGTTACTTGACCGCCAAGCTGAATAGCTGCGTTTTGTTAACCTTCCAATTCAATGGCATGATATAGCCATTTATATGTGTATTATGATGGACCAGGGTCAGTCCTAGAACTCTACATGAGAGGAAACTTATGGAGGTTAGTGATTAACTAAATCCTTGGAAGGAGAAAGATAATCGTCTACTTTATACGAAGTAATTAGACTCACAGTCTCACTGTCGGCAGGTAACCATTCTATCTGCGCGTGCATATAGCTGTGATGTTCTGACGACAATTACTGCATTGTATCCTTAAACGGACATTGACACGTAAAACAGCAGTTTACGCTATTGATTGATTGATGCATGTACCTCATGTGTGAATTGAACTGTTTATGTATGTGTGTAATCCATATTAAATTGTGAAGGACTCGAACCGGAGGCATTATTGATTGAATCACGTTACACCATTCAATCTTACGAATTATGTATTTTATATCAAGTTGCTGAGTTAATAAGATGAACAGTTTGTTTACATCTTGATGCCAAGTTCAGGCATTACGACAAACCAAAGGTGAGGTTCACCCCATTCGCGTACGAATATTAGCACGATCAGAATTCAAGCAACACAACCAGTAACCACACACGAAAGTCCTTCAACAGTCATCCTATACGCAATGTATCTCATGTTTTGATTAACTATGAAATGTCGTAACTGCACTGTTTACTGTATATAGTAGTTAATAGTAATTTCTTATAATTTATAATAATTAGTTACTAGCAGGAATAAATGCTATGGTAGTAGGTCATGCGGCCACATAATGTGGGTATTTGTTTTATATGATGAGGTTACCTGTCCCATGTATCACTGACGATGCAGTAGACATATTCTATCTTGTTGTCATCAGAGACACCCGTGTATAATGTTGTCATCAGAGACCCCCGTGTACAATGTTGTCATCAGAGACTTCCGTGTACACTGTTGTCATCAGAGATCCCCGTGTACAATGTTGTCATCAGAGACCCCCGTGTACAATGTTGTCACCAGAGACCCCGTGTACAATGTTGTCATCAACCAAGTAATCTACCTATCAGTTCTGTGAAGTTATTTTCACGTAGATACGATAGCTGATTGTTCAAATCTAATATAACTAAAATGATTTTAAAAAATAAACAAACTCAATTGAATGTCCTTGTCAGGGGGGGGGGGGGGGGGGGGGGGGGGGGGGGGGGGGGGGGGGGGGGGGAGCGCGAGAAGGTAACTGAAAATATAACATTCAAAACTCGGAGTGGGATAAGACGTGACGGATACAATACTGACTGTCGTTTTCTGGTAAATGGAGAACTTTCTTGTCTTGTAGCTTTGGTTATCAAATCAGGCCATTCTATTAGATTATTTTATTGTTGTTTGTTATTTTATTTTCTTCGTCAGTCATTTTATTCTTTTGTTAGTTTCCTTGGGTTGGTTTTTCTTTCTTTCTTATTCTATAATTTTACTTGCTTAGTGTTGCGTCCTTTATGAGTCCTTAACATTCACAAGTAGTCATCAGGTCCTACTTTTGTTAAGAGAGTACACACCAACTAAGGTGTTAGTAATAGGCTTTGTATATTTTATTTATCGCGCACGTAAACGCACAATTTTGTGTATGGGAATCTTTGGGCGCGCTTGTTGCCAAACAAATCAGATGACGTGGCAGCTTGGATGGAACAAGCCAGCATCTGTGTGAGACCTAAGGTCTATTGTGATTTAGTCCCAGTTGTTGGGCAAGTATGATTAGGCAACATGACTTATTGATAAAAGTCATTGTCAGCTGTTACAGACATAAGTCGTATTCCAGTTAATTTAAGAAAATTGGAATTTATTATATATTATTTCGTGAAGTGTCACCCAAATGACATCTAGCTAGAACCTACGCTCTATGGTACTAGAATGGAGGAACTTGGGGAGTCTACTCACGGAAAGCTTACATGTATCCTAAAGGAATCATTATATTAATATGTATGTTATTGCGATGAATCATTGGACTGCCGTCAAGCAAGTCACGGCTACAAAGAGAGGTTAATCAAGTATAGTACTTAACCTTATTCTTATATGCGCAAAGGATGCCTGGATTATAAATGTTCAAAGGCTCCAATCTAATTATTCACGAGGCCATTTAAGGAGGACAGATTTTGATATGTATCTCGAAATAACGTGATGGATAACAATGAGGATCTCTGTCCTTGACACAAGGTCGACCGTTAGCGGATTCCATAATGTATGATTCAAACTGCTTGATTACTTATGCACATTAACTTTATGAATTCGAATACCAAGCTATCAATTGTTTTTTAAGGATTTTGTCTGGAACTGTCAAACGATGTTGAATATTTTGTCTCGTCCAAGTATCTTGTAAAAATAAATCATGTATCAATTTTTATCACCGAGTTCTCCTATGATCGTCTTGGTACTGGGTGATGTATCCTGTTCGCATTTATGTTGACTATTTAACATCTTATAAAAGGAAAAAAAAGGAACTTCGCGTAATCAGCACACCCTAGTAGTCGACTGTATCTACCTCCAGAAAACAGCGACTACACTTAGTTAGTGTTACTTTTACCTCGTGTTGCACGGCTTCTACGTTTTCGTCTTTCCGTATCTCTCATCTTATCTTTAGTTTCATCAATGTTGTCCACGTTGTTGCCGTGTTTTTGTCTTATTCTCTTTATTTATCATCAGCATTACCCTTTATCTCTGTCACATAATTATTTTGGGTCTCTGCCCTGTGTCTGTGTGTGTGGTTTGGATGTGACGTAAACGTTACGTCATACAGTTTGATGTTGTTTGTTGTGTTAGCCCAAATGGAAAAGTCCGCTTTGTTCTTTCATTTGCCTATGCCCATTATTGTTAATTTTTAGCACGTTTATTTTTAGGTGTGCTACTTTTACTTAAGTCTGTGAATGTAGTAATAATAATAATAATACTCATAGCCCCTTCAGTCCTAACTGACTATGCGAATGTCCTTTCCATTGCGCAAGATCACAGTTAATGGAGATCAAGCTGTTGCCCATGCAGCATTTTCCCCGTCTCCACGCAGCCAGTAGATCCAAAGGAATGGCAGTAGCCGGTATAGTTTGGTGCCAGCCACGTCGCAGGAGTTGCCAGAATAATGTCGAATCAACATTAGACTGTCTTAAGGACTCAGACTTCGGATTTATCATCAGGGTTTACTCCCGAAGCCTTTCCCGTAAACGGATTGTGACCGAGTGGCCAGAAAGGTGTAACTTTTGACTGAATAATAGTTGTCGATCTTGTCTACGGTGTATATTTGCGCTCATGTGGCATTCTCACACGGGAATGGGCGATCTAAACGAAACACACCTTTGCCATCCGTGAAGAAGACAGACGTGTGAGACATGAGAGACAGCGCTCGGTTGTTAGACATCTCGGCGCTGTCTGACACAAGAAGAAAACACCTTTTTGAGCACGAAACTGTAAGAAGTGTGAGCAGGGCAACGAATATCGTGGGATGTAACAGCCCATTAGTGGGCGGACTTTGAGTTGTGTCGATTAGGGAGATACTTGATTAAGATGTGATCTCATGTCATCCATACTGAGCATAGGACTCCTGATTTGCTCCCTAGAGGGATGGGTGGAGCTTTCCCTGACATTTTGACGTGGCGGCTATCATGTGGTACAGGGATGGAGACGAAGATTTAAACTGAAACAGTGAGAGGCTTTAGTCAGAGAGCTGAGAAGTAGCCAGATCGTTCTTGTGCAAAACGCGCCTCGTACGATAACCAACTGAGGTTTTAGGCTTTTGCATAGTTGCGTCTGTGCTAAGAGAACTAACGACATAGAAGTATGCTTGCATATAAGTGCATTTTTATAATACTTTAGATTTAGTAATATTAGGCTTTCATGCTTGGAAGTTAAAGCTTTGTAGCGTTTGTCTATCTATAGCTTGATAGAAGCTGACTGGCGATGTATGTGTACTTAAGTGTAATTTGACGTATATCTCATTGCTATTTTCAAATGTGAGACTGTGTTAAATGTGTAAAGTATCTAAGTACATTTATAAGAGCAATTCTAGTGTCGCATTGCGCTGTATACAAATGTGTACTTATTGCCATTATTATTATGATTTGTGTAGTGTTAAGTAATGGTTATATTGCATTCTTGTGAGCCGTAAGTGTGGTTAATTTTACATCAGTGATTATTGTGAGAGAAAGGTTAGCGTACCCTCTGACTCCGTAAGTAGCGTATGCCTATTACGTTTAGTATAGAGCTGGAAGAATAGAGTATATATATATTTATTTCTGCTTGTTCTTTAGAGCAGCTAGGCCGCTAAGATACTGATCAAATGTGGTCATTTATACCAGTGAGTTGTGTATAATATTTCATCATGGATAGAAGTGTGTCATTTACGTTTTCTCTCGCGTGATGATGTAGTTAGTATCTAGTAGGAGTATGAAGGGATTATTGTTGACTGAGATATGTTTATTGTATGATTACACATATACGCAGACCTGCGTGAACACTCACACACACACGCATCTATTGGCATATTTTCACACATGTGTAACACTACACACAACACACACATGGACATATAAGCGCATGTAATTGCATATTTTCACACATATGTATGTATTATTACGTTGATGATGTTTGTCCATTAGTACGATGCTAGTTTATTTTGTTTCATTTTATTTCAGAGTCCAGCAGTCTGTGCTGGGTTATTATATGGTGTTACGTAGAGAACACCTACATAGCTTGGTTAAATGGTGTTGTATAGGAATTACCTTCAAAAAGTAAACTTGTGGACAACATTGTTTTCTGCATGATTCATGTGCTACCTGATTGGGTTTCATTAATAAAAGTGGGACCCCTGTCATCAAGAGAGTTTTTCTGTGACTGCGGAACGTGTGTGAAAGTAGGCCAGAGAGAGTGACGACAACATCACACGCAAATCCTTATTCTTCTTCACACATCGTCTTAGCACCGACACATGATATTCCCGCAGCGGTGGTTTGAATTAAGAGTTTTGTCTTCTCTCAGATACGCTACCAAACAAGGATCACGAGCCCTATTTGCCTGAAAGCTGCTAGGTTTAAGGCGCCAGTGACTCGCCTTCGCCCCTTCTCCCGTCAGTGGAAACAGTTCAAATTGAGCCACACGTGAAGGCCGTAAGCTGGGCTTGGTTCTCAGGGGCTGTTTGTGACTATTGCCATAGAAGCATTTATCTGAAAGGAGGAATGTGGTCAGGATGTTTTCTATACATTTATCGTTTGATGGGAAAAAGCTGGTGTCGTATTCATAGTCAAGCAACGTCTGTTCATCTTTCCCTTGTATGACAGTGACCTTAATCAAGTTATCTTGTTTCTAAGGTTCTCTAATAATGGTTCTACTACAAGAACATAAAGTAAAGGGGACAGAGGACTCTCTAGTCTGACAGATCCTGTTAACCTGCAGGAGTTAGTAAATGTACGAATTACCAAGACCTTTATCTCAGGCTTCATGTATAGAGTGGTAATTCATTTGTCAACGTTCAAGAGCGATATTGGTCGGTAGTTTATGTTCTGTGTTTTCTCAGAGTTTTTTTTAGGTATTAGAGTGATGTATGATATGTTTAAGCTTGGTGAGAGTTCTCAAAGGCTTCTGTGTATAAGTTTAGTAGAAAGGAAAAGGGGGAGGCGCTAAAATAGGAGAGAAATGTCAGTAGAGTTCTGCTGTGTGTTCATCTGGCCTTACGGCAAATTAATTAATCAAAGTTTAAGTTTTCTTTCTGTCAACGCAGTCTGTGGCCATCACTCCTGCTGGTGTCTTGTATGGCAGCAATAAACTACTTCCACTTTGTTCGGTCGGTGGTCATCCTTCGAACAGTGACCCAGCTCTGGTTCATTTCTTGTATCTCGGCAGATCAGATATTATATATAAGTCAGTGCAGCAAGAGTTAACGCGTTTTTATAAATTATTCATGGCTGCTTAAATAGTCTTGTAAAGAAAACTTTAATTTTCTAGTCAATTCGCACATATAGTTATAAACAAAGCAAAAGGTAGTTGTTATGAGTTAAATTCATAACATGTATGTCGATAGCAATACGGCTCGACTAGTTGACATCCTTGTTGATGACCGGTGCCCTTGGTTACAGGAAGTACGTCATTGCCTTTTGGGCCTAATAGCAAAAGTCTACGGTTGCTGTCAGCAGACGTCAGCGATCGTTATGGGTCTTCTGTGTGTGTCTTTCGTGGCAGATGGATGTGTGTTTATGAGCTCCTGAATATTATACTGTTCCAAGACCTATTCCTTCTATGTACTATCACTAGTTCGCCCATACAACGCCGTGAGACGAGGCTAGTTTATTTGCGAAAGGAATGATACTTTATCTGCATACCGTGAGTATACTTTTAATAAAATGCACGAAAATGTCTCTGGCATGGTTCTGCTAGCAGACGTTACAGATCGATACTAAAGACTGTAAAGTTGACGGCATAAACTACTGTATATGCATTGCACGAATGGATCTATGGAGCTTTATCTCTGTGAATAAATATTTGAACTTGTCCAGGCTGCCTTTACGTTAATATGAAGATGTGGAGTGGTTTTACTGTGTACGTGAACTGCTAGACATCCCCTAGGTGACTTTGGCCAGAGTAATACTAAACTTACTCCAACTATTATTATTCTACAAAAGATCCGCAAAAGCTAAAAATGGTAGTCTCAAGCTGGGATCTCCAGAATTTAATATCTTGAACGTATCAAGAAATATATTGCAAGTCGTTGAACTTTATTTCGTGAAATATGCTCAAATTTTATAGATGGTGGTGCATATCGTCTGCTAACCTGGGTGAGGTTATATGCACAAGTATTTGCAGTGCTAAGTCTCCAATTCACTGCACAAGTTGAACTTTTTCAAGATAAAAGTATTTACTACAGACTTTTACTATTGTAAATTCATGTTTTCTGCCCGATGATGGCGTGTTTGCAAGTATCGATCGGAGAAATTTGTAAAGAGACCAACGTACGAAATGGCGTTCCTGCTTGGTCGTGAGGAATGGTGGAAATCTAAGTCCAACCCTCTTCGCGGCACTGCTTCTGATTCGTTTGTCGTCTGGCGCAGAAATTGCTGCCAGGAGGAGTTTTCTTTTTTTCATAGCAAATGAGTGTATTTATTGTTACTTGCATCGTGAGTCTTGATAAATCTAGTTTGACAGGGTTCTTTTTTACATGTTATATGTATTTTTGTGCATATATGTTTCTGTAAATAGTGGGAGGTTGGTGGGACTCATGAATTTCTTTTTAAAACCTCATCATCTATGGTCGAGAAAGATTCATGGACGTTCTGTAAGGTTTGGCTCATGATTTTCTCAAATAGCGGGGCCGGCATTACAAAGCTGTGAGTAATCTGCTGCTATTGAGATTACCATTACCACTGTTTGTTTGTTGTGCAGTTTTGTTCATTGGTAAATTTGTTTTTGTGGTTAAGTTACATGTAATTTTTTTATTTAGTTGTTCTACATTATTGTTTGTGATATTGTTGATCTAACCTTGCTATCCCTAATTTATTAGATGTCATACATGTTGTAAACTCGTGCTTGTCTTGTCATATGTGTGATAGAGCTACATTTTGTTCATTTGTTCTATAGTTCTTACATTTCTGCCTTGGCTGACTCGTTGCATTATCTTACTTTAGCTCTTGTCACTGTATTTAGTCATCTTGTTTGTATCTCTGTTCTTTTATTGCTCCTAGTACAACATCTAGTATAATATCTATTATTACATGCTGTTGGTTGATTTTGAAGTGATGAATTAATTGGTTAAAATATTGCTCACATATTCAATAATATTTGCATTATTGTTTAGCTATTGGAAAGAACAATAATTGTGAATCATGGCTACTTTGGAATCATTTATTAAATCTGGAAAGGATTGTGGATTGGAGGATTAAAAGATTTTTTATTATAGAAGCTAGAGAAAAAGGAACTCAGAGATCAAAGACACTTAGACAGAGAGAGAGGAGAAGAAGGCAGCTGAAGAATTAGCTGAAAAAAATGAGACAAGAAGAACTGCAATTAGCTGAAAAAGGAGAGAAGAAGAATTAGCTGAAAAAGGAGAGAAGAAGAATTAGCTGAAAGGAGGAGACAAAATGAAATAGCTCTTAAAGAGAAAAAATTGGCCTATGCTCATTCTGAATTAAAAACACAACAAGCTCAAGCTGAGATAAAAGCTCAACAAGAGCTTAGAATGGCAGAATTTGAGTTATAGAAATTGAGACTGCAACAACCACAGGTTAATGTAATGAATGGTGAAGCTGGAAAAAAGACCATACTTGCCCTTTTAAGCTCAATTTGCCAAAATTTATCTCAAATATCGACGATATTTCATTTTTTTCTAAGTAGATATGAGACCTATTGCCGAGAGTTTAAAATTGATAGAGCTACTTGGTCTAGTAGGCTCATGAAAATATTAGTGGGTGAGGCACTTACTGCAGTTTGTACAATGGATGATCAGACTAGAAAGGACTATAAGGCTGTAAAGGCATTGTTACTGAAGAAGTATCAATTGGATGAAAATGGCTACAGGTTGAAGATTAAGTCATTATTACCAGATTCAGCAAAGTATTTTACTGAATTTATCTCATCTATTAAACTGTACGTTTCTAGATGGGTTGATTTGTCCAAGATTGAAAAATCATTTGAGGGGTTTTGTGACGCTACACTGTAATTCTGACTTTTAACAGGCCCGATTCTGTGGTTCTATTTTGAATTTTCACCAGTTTTATTTTCTTCTGATCACGCGATTTTCCGTTGTTTACGGAAATCGCTATTTTCGGGCACGCTTTTTCACCATTTTATTTCTTCTCATTTGAATATATATCGTGTTTGGTATTTTTTTTTGAGTAGATAAATTAAATGGGTTCGTTTATGATGGTAGGTTTATTTTATTCTAGCATCAGTTTTACTTTCTTCTGATTTTTCGCGATTCCCGTAAATTTCGTTGTTTACGAAAATAATCGCCTTTTCCGGCACGCGATATGACGAGGCCGGAAGCACGCGGCCGGAAGCACGCGGGGTTTGCGTGGGTTGATAGTATTGATTTTTCTAGCGCTCACATTGGTCCGGAATTTGCGTAGGAAGGGAAATCCGCGTGGGCGGTTTCTCTTGTATATATTGAGACAGAAAACGGGGATTCGGTCTCTATGAAAAATTATTGCCTGGCCGTAGGACGTCGTAATTATCGTTCTCCACCGTGGAAAAAAACAAACGATAATCGCGAGTCTCGGCGAAACAGTGGGGAGCATAATTTTGTCAAATAAAATTATCCACGGCAAAAGACATATCTCAGGGTCAGAGTACTCGAGTATCGTCAGGAGCAAAAGAAAATTTCCCTATGGTCTCTGGCAGGGAAGTCCCTATGCTTCAGCTGGACCGAGGTTTATTTATCATACAGCCGAGAGCATCGCTATTATAGTCTCTAGCAACGGCAGGTGGCCGGGAGACTGGTTTCATTTTTGTACAGCCTGAAATCAAGGTTGTGGTTTTTTCCTCTAACTCCGGAGCGGGTTAAAAGAGGGAAGCTATTCAGCAGCAGAGAAGATTTGTCTACAGTTAATCAAGTGCAAGAACTACAGAACCATTAGCCTTATTAGTCATCCAAGTAAGGTGATGTTAAGGATACTTTTGAACAGAATAAAACAGAAATCAGAAGAAATCTTGTCAGAGGAACAGGCTGGCTTTAGACCAAAAAGAAGTACCTCAGAACAAATCTTCAATATTAGATTACTGATCGAAAAACATCTCCAGCATCAACATGATTTATACCATAACTTCATCGATTTCACAAAAGCCTTCGATCGAGTCTGGCATGAAGGTTTATGGCAAATAATGAGAAAATTCAATTTTGATACCAACATCATAGATATCATTGAAGCACTATACAAGGACGCAAGCAGTGCTGTTTTTGCAAGCAATGACATTGGAGAATTTTTTAAAACAACTGTAGGAGTTCGCCAGGGATGTATCCTGTCACCAGTGCTCTTTAACATTTATCTAGAACATATTATGCAGGAGGCTCTCTACGATTATAAATCAACCATATCGATTGGAGGCCGACCTCTGTGTAATCTACGTTTTGCTGATGATATTGATCTGATAGCTGGAACAGAATCAGAACTTCAAGACCTTACCTCTAGACTGGAGAAAGTAACAAGAACATATGGGATGGAAATTAATATAGAAAAAAGCAAGATATTGGTGAATAGCCATAAGAAACATGTTCCGACCAACATTACGTTAAATGGGCAAACGTTAGAAGAAGTTAACACCTTTAAATATCTCGGGTCCACTATATGTAGTGATGGAAGATCAAATAAAGAAATCAAGACAAGACTTGAGATGGCCTCAGCTGCCATGACAAGGTTGAATGTGATCTGGAAAAGTAACATCAGTTTTCCTGTGAAGATCAAATTATACAAATCACTTGTATTATCTATTCTCTTGTATGGGTGTGAGGGCTGGACACTCACTGCAGATACGGAGCGAAGGATTCAGGCTTTCGAGCATAAATGTTACAGAAGAATTTTGCGCATTTGCTATAAAGAGCACAAAACAAATGTCTATGTTAGAGAGAAGATAAACACCTATGCAGGCCATCAAGAACCACTTTTGTCAATAGTGAAACGTCGAAAGCTTGCCTGGTTTGGGCATGTAACTCGTCATGACTCCCTTTCGAAAACGATCCTCCAGGGAACAGTCGAAGGTAAACGGAGAAGAGGAAGGCAAAGAAAATCCTGGGCTGATAACATCAAAGAATGGGCAGGACACGGTTTCTCCACACTTGTACGCATTGCTGAGAATAGAGAGCAGTGGAGGACCCTGTCTGCTGATGCTTCCACCATGGCACCCCTACGACCCATGACGGGTTATGGGTTGAGATGATGATGAATCAAGTCCCTCATGCTTGATATCCGAACATCGTCATCACCAGAATCAGGAACAGGTGACAGGGTTACCATACCTAGGTCCTGATAGAAATCAAGAGAAGAGAGTAACGGAGACGCCGCATCATCAGCCCTCGAGTGTTAGAGAGACACTGAGATCAAGAGAGAAAGATAGAGAAGGAGGGAGAAAATAGACAGGACCATTAGGGTCTGTTCAGTATCCATTTGACGGATAGACACTGAGTCTGCGTTCGAAAAACCAAGTCTATTATTTTTAGCATTTCTTGTGGTGTAGTTATAGGCGCCTATCGCCTAACTAGTAGAAAGCTGTGTAGCCGTTCGTTGAGGAAGAAGTCACCAGGACTAAGACAGTAGAAATTTATTAGTGTTAGAGAGTGGAGGCTAAAAGTTGACAGCCCCACCAAATTAGAATTGGTTTAAATCACTAACCATTTTTATTGTTCCTCAGCAGGGTGACAGAAAGAGTGACTGTGATTTGGGGTTTTTTCTTGTCTCTCGTGTCTCTCAATTTAATTGTTACTTGTTTTCCAGGCCGTGCAACAGTGCACGCTATCGACTGACTTGATGACGTAATATGCCATTGTATGTTTTTTTCTTGTATGTAAATAAATATATACATATATTATTTACTGGATCAGCTTCTATTCTTTACTATACTTACTCTATGTTGTCTGTATAGTGGTGTTTGTGGTCGTAATTATACACCTTATCTCCTTGTGTTTCAAGGCAGTCAGAGGTGGGGAGACTATAGCCATTTTTTTTAGTCACGAAGCGGCAGGGGGAGATTCAAATCCTGGGTCTATCTCTTGAGCCAATAGTCTCACCTGTCCACAGGCATGTCATTTTCAATCTAAATTCTATCTTCTCAGACTTTCTCATACTAGGGTCTTGCTTTCGTTCAGGCACACTCTATAAAATTAAAACCACTTCGTGACAGGTTTGTTGTTTTGATTCTGAGAGACAAGGTTTTGTCTTCAATTAGTGGCGACATTTTGTCATTTCTGCAGGAAATAAAACCTGAGACTTTACCTATCCTTGAAATTCTTGGTCGCCAATATCAAATCGCACATCCGGGTAGGAACCTTAATAAGAATAACATTAACGATTCCTTGCCAGTGGCATCTGCTAAGACTGTAAACTATAATCCACCTAGGCAGAAATCAAACAGCATAGACAAAAACTATCGAGTTAATCAAAATCATAACTATGGCAACAATAGAGGGAGACATAATTTTAACAAAAAATTCCAACAACCTCAAAGAAATTATAACTATTATGATGATGGCTATTTTAATCAACAATCATCATTTAGGCCTAATGATTATCAAAACAGAGGAGGTTATAATGCCAGATCAGGCAGGGGACAAAGGTCATGGTTTAGAAATAATGGCAATTCTTTTTATAACAGAGGTTCTAAACAGAACAATAACTTCAGACAGTCAAGGAAGGCTGAACGGTCAAATGTTGTTGTACATGTTAGTGACAATAATTCAGTTCAGAATAATAGTGGTTTAGCTCATGCTAATGCAGGTAGTGTTGATTTATCCAACAGTAAAAATTGTTATGAATGTAACTGTTAGTTTTTTCTTCTTCCTCCTCGTTCGCCCTGAAAAGGACGGTGGTTTCGTTGTGTCTGTTTACGCCGTAGCTGTGATATCTGCACCTTTCGGTCGACACATCCGACTTCAGCACGGCATTTTTAGGGACCGGGTTTGCCTTCCCATTGCGAACCGTACTCACTCAGCCAGACTGCACTGCTGCAGACTGTTTCCAGGACCACCACGTGGAGGTGGAGTAGGGTCTTAGTCAGCTCTGGTTCGCTGACTCTGATGCAAGCAGTCAAGCTATGGGTCGCTGACTGCATTCTCTATTGCTGCATCTTTTGGTCCCACATTTTGTTTCAGCTAGAGGGAATCCCTAGACTCTTATGTGGACATCGGTTATCCGTCATGTCCTCATATGATGGAACAGGTTCACTGGTATTTAATAAGGGTTTTGTGAACAACCAACTTGTGTCACTTCTCAGGGACACAGAATGCACAACGATTGGTGTGCGCAGGTTGTTTGTGGATCAGTCAGATTATACAGGAAAAGAGGTGAAATGCATTACATTTGGTGGTACAGTGGAATACTATCCAACTGCGGAAGTATTTTTGGATACTCCGTACTTTACAGAGAGAACTCTTGTGTGCCTGTTGAATAGTCCCATCGCAGGAATAACATTAGGACATATTCCTGGTCTTCGTGAATGCATAAAGAATGATAGTGGGAAATGGGAACAACAGCATCTGATAAGTGCAAATGCTGTTATTACCAGAGCTCAGGCTCGTGCTGAATTGGATAATCACAACCAAAATGAGAAAGAGACAGAGGAGGTGGTGAATGATGAAGAGCATAATAATGATAATGAGAATAATGATTAGGATGAAAATAATGATGAGGAGGAGGAAAGTGATGAAGATTTCCAGGTGGAATTTATTGATAAGAAGTCTTTCATTCAGAAACACAATGATGATGATTCATTGAAGACAATTTTTCAGGTTCCAAAATCAGATGATGTGATGTTTAATGATAATGCTAAACACTGGTACACTTTGAGGAATGGTATTTTGATTAGAAATTTTCAAGATTCTACAGCTGTAAAAAAAGCAGATTATGGTGCCAGCTTTTTTTCGACCATTTGTTTTACGACATGCATACGACATTTATTGCGCAGGTCATTTTGGTATTGCAAGAACAAAACAGAGAGTTTTGTCGCATTTATTTTGGCCTGGTGTGTCTAAAGATGTTAAGGCTTTTTGTCGCACATGCATGTTTTAGGTGTGGCAACTAAAAGACCTAAGCAAATGCGCCTATCCAGGCTTCCGATAATTTTTTTGCGTCCATTCGCAAAGATGGCTATTGACCTTATTGGTCAATTAAAGGTCACATCAGCTAGAGGTCACAAATATGTGCTGACATGCATTGATAATTGCACACGCTAACCAGAAGCGATATCTCTTAAAACTATAACAACTGTGGACGTTGCGGATGCGCTTTTTAAATTTTCAGCAGATTGGGTTCTCCCGAAAACATTCTATCTGACCAGGGAACTCAATTAGTCTCTAACTTCATGAAACAGGTGATGATAGAGTTCGATGTTGATCGCTCTCTTAGCTCAATATATCACGCAGCATCGAAATGTAAAATTGAGAGGCTCATCATGAGTTTGAAGCAGATGTTGGGTAAAGTTACCCCTAAATATCCACAGGATTGGGACAGGGTCTTGCCCGCATTTTAATTCGCTTACAGAGAAATTCCCAACGTACACACCAGGTTCGCGCCATTTGAGTTAGTCTTTGGTGCTAAACCTAGAGGACCTATGTCCATTTTAAAACAATTATTGGTGGAAGCTGACATGAGTGAAGATGTTCAAACGTCTTACCAATATGTTGTCAATTTGAGAAAAAAGATTATTGATGCATGCCAAATAGCAGTCGAGGCGTAAGAAAAGGCAAAATTAAAGGCTCGTTTGTTAGCTAATAAAAACAAGAAACTACGCCAATTATGGCCAGGGGATAAAGCCTATGTATTACTACCTAATAAAGACAATAAATTACTTGTGTCATGGAGAGGACCTTATACAATTATTGATAAATCGTCAGATGGTGACTATATTTTATCTATTAATGGGAAGGAAAAAACTGTTCATATCAATATGTTACAGCAATTTCATGCTCGTCTTCCGCATCTTAAACCAGTCTTTGAAGCTATTGACAAATCTGTTGATCGTCGCTCTTCCTTGGCGGTAATACAGGAGGAGGGGTCTGACTTATCTGATGGTACTGAACCACTTTTATTTCCTAATGTCTTGATTGGAAAAAAAATATAAATCTATTCGTATTTGCATATATTTTCGGCGCTTAAATGCCCTGACTATTCCAGGCGCGGAACCATTACCATTTTTTGGATTCTCTTCTGGACAAATTAGCTACTGCTACATTCTTTACAAAATTTGACTTATCAAAAGGCTATTGGCAAGTGCCATTATCAGACAGATCTAAGCCTTACACAGCTGTCGCTACACCTCTAGGATTGTTTCAATTCAATTTTATGTCGTTCGGTCTTGTTAACGTTCCTGCTACCTTTGTTTGCATGATGCGAAAATTTATTCTGACCGAGAGAATTTAATCACTTATATTGATGATATCTGTTTATTTCATCATACTTGGGAAGAACATGTTATCGAAATTCATTCTTTGTTGAATACCTTGCGTCTTCATAATCTTACTGCTAGACCTTCTAAGACGAGAATAGGATTCACTGAAATTTCTGTTCTTGGTCATAAAGTGGGAGGTGTATTTTTCTTTACTGGTTTTCTTAAACCTGAGGATTCTACTATCTCGAAAATCTTAAATCTTGAAATTCCTTGAACTAAGAAACACGTTCGCAATCTGTTAGGCTTGGTAAATTTCTATCAAAAATTCTTAGCTAATTTTTCAAATATTACCTCAGTTCTGTCCTCGGTGGTAAAGAAGAACTCGCCAAATAAGATCATCTGGTCGCATGCTTGTACTGTGTCTTTAAATTTACTTAAATGTTCTTTCTCTACATTACCAATTCTGAGATTACCTGAAGATCGATTTTCTTTTACCCCCAGAGTAGAAGCCTCTGCTACAGCAAGCGGTGGAACGTGGATGCAAGAGTTTGAAGGCTACATGCACCCAACGATGTATGTCAGCCGTAAATTATCGCCAACAGAGCAGCGGTATCCCATTGTGGATAGGGAGCCGCTGGCGATCGTTTTCTGTTTTACCAAGTTGCAACGGTACCTGATGGGAGCACGAATCACCTTGGAGACAGAACAGAAGGCGTTGTCATATCTCAAAACAGAGAGACTCCGCAACGATAGGGCCGCTGGAGCCTCGCTCGCGCTTCAACCCAACGACTACGACATAAAGGCAATTAAGGGAGCCAAAATGTCTTGCCTGATGTGTTGTAAAGGTGTATAAAACACCCTATATCACCTATCAACTCTAAGAATACAGGTGACTCACTGAATTTCAACTAACCTATATACATACTTCATGATGTCCTGATCAAGAAACTATTACGTGTATGATGCCGTGTTCGTATGCCACTACGACATTGGCACAGATACTATGGTGATGAAAAATATTATAACATCTTGAACGCTAACTATGCTGAAAATTAATCTACATGGTTGCATTTTCAAAGAAAGAAACATTGCTGATATGAATGAGCGGTCCACACAGCAACATGTTGATGAGGAAATCTCAAATGCTCAAAATGGTGTGATACCTTGTTGAACTCAGCGCATTGCTTACGGATATTGTGGCTGAATGACAGTGCTTATATTTACATTACAGACTTACAAACATAACGTTTGTACAATGTTGCAAATGATGTCATTTCAAGAGATTTTCGAGCGCACTTCTCTTGTCAATTATAATTAGAATAACTAACATCGCCATAGTAAAGGACATTACTCTGAGATGACTGACACGAAGTTTCAAGGCAACATAACAATAAAATTGCATATCTGACTATTTTTTGATTAAAAAATGCCGTGGAAATAAACAGTTGGATTCGTACGGACATTCTATTGCATGGA
Organism: Oreohelix idahoensis; assembly: GCA_024509875.1. Classification (NCBI taxonomy): domain Eukaryota; kingdom Metazoa; phylum Mollusca; class Gastropoda; order Stylommatophora; family Oreohelicidae; genus Oreohelix; species Oreohelix idahoensis. The sequence goes on from JAMPIV010005974.1 coordinate 42,091, forward strand.
GAACAGTCATGGACAATGACAATGATATAATTCTACATTCCTCTAGGAACGGTGTATGAACATTTATTAATTAGCGGAAGGACTTTGCACTATGGTCTTGAACTGTTATGGGTAATATCAAGTAGTAATTAATGTGAATTCACTAGAAATTGTTGGGATTTGACACAAATATATGTCACACTCACACCGGACTTTACAACATTAATTGGGTAATACGCCATTCTATTATATATTGGTACAACACATAAGCATAGTCTTATCTATTGTTCACACAAATGTGTCATTTACAAGATTACCTTGCTTCTCTTACCATTAATATGTTATATTAAGGACATACAATTTTGAGGCACACATAATTTTTATCAATTCACAAAAATATTGCATTCACTCAATTCATTGGTTGATTGTCTGCCTCATGTCATCTATTGACTCTATTACATAATTGTATTAATTTTAATGCTTTGCATTATGAGACTAAGTGATTAATGTTACCTGACGGGACAGTTAGGTGTTTTGGACGGTGTGCGGTATGAGAGTGCCTGGACTGATATCATCATTTTTTTTACATGCTGGCTGATCTTGCTATGGTTACCTCACGTTGTTGTTAAATGATTTATGTCCTCTGTAGTCGATGATGTTAGTAATTGTTGCTAAAGTCCACACATTGCGTGTTTAATTGCCTTCTCTGGAGCACAAACTTGGGTGCTATACTATTTTATACTAACAGTGAAATTTGATAATACTATCTTTTCACTCCATTGATGATTAAACTCACACAACATAAATAATGAAAACATCGTTTCCATTATTTGACAGGTGGCGGGTGGGGGGGGGGGGGGGGGGGATGGGGGGGGGGAAATGTTATGAATTAAATTCATAACATGTATGTCGATACCAATACGGTTCGACTAGTTGACATCCTTGTTGATGACCGGTGCCCTTGGTTACAGGAAGTACGTCATTGCCTTTTGGGTCTAATAGCAAAAGTCTACGGTTACTGTCAGTAGAAGTCAGCGATCGTTCTGGGTCTTCTGTGTATGTCTTTTGTGGCAGATGGAAGTGTGTTTATGAGCTCCTGAATATTATAATGTTCCAAGACCTATTCCTTCACTAGCTCGCCCATACAACGCCGTGAGGCGAGGCTAGATTATTTGTGAAAGGAATGATGCTTTATCTGCATACCGTAAATGTTTGACTTTTAATAAAATGCATGAAAATGTCTCCGACACGGATCTACTAGCAGACGTTACAGATCGATACTAAAGACTGTAGAGTTGACGGCAAAAATTACTGTATATGCATTGCACGAATGGATCTACGGAACTTCGTCTGTGAATAAATATTTGAACTTGTCCAGGCTGCCTTTACGTTAATATAAGATGTGGAGTGGTTTTACTGTGTGCGTGGTCTGCTAGACATTCTCTAGGTGCCTTTGGCCAGAGTAATACTAAATTTACTCCAACTATTATTATTCTACAAAAGACCCGCAACAGTAGTAAACAAATTATAAGAGTGACGTGTAAAAGCACTGTCAAGGAACTGTTTAGCAAAATAATTTTGATTAATAACAAATTTTAAGAAAGTAGAAACTTTTGTTTAATAATGTTGTTTCCCCGGGTACATGAACAAAAATTACTTCCCTTAAGTATACTTGTGATGGTGATTTCTAGTTGACGAGTTATTTCCCATACTTATCCATCTTCACTGACATCTCTCATACATCTGGGAATGATGCCTAAGTGATTAGTCAGTTTTAATATAATAATAAAGAATAATTCAATAACAACTGTTAGTGATCTTTTGAGTAGAGAATAATTTTTTTTTCTGTAGAAGAACCTTGACTATTTCTTTTTTTTATAATTTTAAATTGCATACTTAATTTTTTTGTTAACACCTCATCCAAATAGACCTAAAAGTCTGATCACAAATTTCTTCTCTACAAGATGATAACAAAATGTGGCATGTACACGAATGAACACGGTGCTATAGCGCACTGCCACACGAGGCTGCTCGGTCACTGCCCACCACTGCGAGCGACAACATCGCTAGGTGCACAAAGTTCATTGAAGTACGACGTTTATATTTTTGTTCAATCACAATTTCTCGCGTAACCCATAGTGACTTCTCGCGTGTTTCCAAGTGTACCGCGGAACCCAACTAAAAAACCCTGTATTATAGTGATACATTTTGTTTCTTCTTCTTTGTTCGTCCTGAAAAGGACTTTGGTTGCGTTGTGTCCGTTTACAGCAAGGCTGCGATATTTGCGCATTTCGGCCAACACATCCGACTTCAGCACAGCATTTTTGGGACCGGGTTAGCCTTACCTCTTCGATCCCTACTCACTCAGCCAGACTGCAGTGATGCAGCCTGTTTCAAAGACCACCACTTGGAGGTGCAGTAGGGTCTTAGTAAGCTCTGGTTCGCTGACCCTGACGCAAGCAGTCTAGCTATGGGTCGCTAACTGCATTCCTCACTGTTGACGCGTCTTAGGTCCCATATAGTGAGTGATACATGACATGTTTAAGCTTGGTGGGAGTTCTTTTTTCCCCAAGGCTTCCTTGTATACTCTTAGTAAAGGGGGACCTAAGATAAGAAATAGGTGTTGGTAGAGTTCTGCAGTGAGTTAATCTGCCCATATGCTAATGTATTTTCATAAACTTTGGTTTTTGCGGTACTATGTATCTCATAGGAAATACTTAATATGTCATTTTTTTTTTTTGTTTTTTTTTTTTTTTAAATACGCCTTCTGGGGCTCAAAGTGAGGTCTGTTGACTTTTTACAGTAGGATGTGTGATCCCGGCCCTGGCTAAGACACTTTGATCTTAGCAAATTTTTTTTTTTTTCCTCGCATGAGGTCGCATTGGAACACGCCCAACATAAACGCATGTCCCAACACAAAAAGACCCAATGACAAACAAGTGTCACTGTAATGATCATCTGTGTTTTCACACAAAAGATCTAATGACACATACGTGTCACTATACTGATCTTTTGTGCCGGGCACATGGTTATATTAGGGCGCTAGTCTAAATATAGAAGACCCTTAGGTCTGAGGTGTGACTTATTATGGATTCGACAGCAAAAGGCCGAGAAGCGACATGTCATCGAAAATGAATATTGTTCAAATAAGCTATACTACCTTCACAGTTTTTTCTACAAATAACTATTAGTTGTTTAGAAAGTCTCGTTTAATGTTAAGAACTTTTATTTTAATTAAAAATTTGTAGAGAAAAATAACAAAATGCAACATTTATTAAATTTTTTATGTAGTTTCATTTTATCATAATATTGCCAACATAAATTTGCAAAGTAATTTTGATTTGCTTATAAGCGAAGAAATTTGAGAATTTAAATAAAATAATCTCTTTTATATTAAAGTTGTGTCCCTTGTAACTAAAAATATAGCTTCCCTTAAATAAACTCCGTAAACCATTCCTAATTCACGAGTTATTTCCCATATATGACTATCTCATTTCATATCTCTCGGGCATCTATGAATGTGTCTAAAAGTACTTCTGTGATGCGACATTAAGTAACAACTGTTCCCTTAATGTTGATGAAGTGACCTATATTTTTTTTTTTTAAGTAATTGTCATTAAGTAACGTCCAACTGTTCCCGTTATGATTAATAAGTTGGAACTGAAGTGAACCTATATTTTTTTTTTTTAATGCGTAGGTGACGATATCCCATCTTCGTTACTAGTAGTAAATTCGTTCAATGTAATATTTGATTAAGTCAGAATCCACACATACGAAGAAAATTATATGAACGTACTGTTACTGTCAGAGACTTGCTATAAAACTCGTTAGTACAACTGAACATAATAATCCACATCTGTGTACAATGTCACACCTTATGTGTCCCCGGACCACCACTGTGGCTAGTCCCCTTACAGGCAGCCTGTATCAAGTAGTCACATACTCTTACAGAAGTGGTTTGTGTGGCTATTTGTTCTACATGATGAGGTTGCTAGCCCCATGCCCAACCTCATTAGTCACCTGGTACGACATGCCTGAGAATGTAGTAGACCTATTCTTTCTTTCTCTCATTAGAACCACAAGTACAATGTTTACGATGACGATATACTTAAGTGTTGACTTCCTTAGTCGTTCCTCTTCTACCGTCAGGTGTAGAGGTCTTAAGTAATGACTTACTTAGTCGTTCCTCTTCTACTGTCAGGTGTTGAGGTCTTAAGTGTTCACTTAGTGACTTACTTAGTCGTTCCTCTTCTACCGTCAGGTGTAGAGGTCTTAAGTGTTCACTTACTGACTTACTTAGTCGTTCCTCTTCTACCGTCAGGTGTAGAGGTCTTAAGTGTTCACTTACTGACTTACTTATTCGTTCCTCTTCTACCGTCAGGTGTAGAGGTCTTAAGTGTTCACTTACTGACTTACTTAGTCGTTCCTCTTCTACCGTCAGGTGTAGAGATCTTAAGTGTTCACTTACTGACTTACTTAGTCGTTCCTCTTCTACCGTCAGGTGTAGAGGTCTTAAGTGTTCACTTACTTAGTCGTTGTGACCGGGAGAGTAGACGGGAACGACACCAAAAGTCAATAGTATGTGACCGGTTGAAGGAAGGGTACGGCACTAAAAGTCCAGGCTCGTGTGACAGTGTAGATCGTGATAGTGGATTTTTTGGTAAGGGATGTAAATCTGTATTTTACTTGATATAAGGGAAATAATCCCAAGACTTTCCTTATTGTGATTCTTCTGGTAAATACTGGTTAATCACCAGAGGTAGTAATTACAGAAGGAAGGAACAACGCAGGTAATTGGTAGGTCTCATAAGTGCCTTGATGGATTATAAATTTGATTTTAAAGCGTTGAAAATAAATGGCAACTAAGACAGTCAAGTGAAACTTCTCTAGAACAGCTTACTTGAAGGATCCAAATAGTTATATAAAAGGGTGTACTTTATTCAGTTCGTACTACTGATATATATGCTCTTCAAGAGACCCATTTAAACCCAAATCCACTTTGGCTAATAACAAAGTGTCGTACTTCTAGGGATCATTTCTAGAGTATGCCGGGTCTCATCCAGGGTCGGGTTCACACACCTTTAACACACCAAACCTAATAAAGTCTTATGACCTCATTTTGAACTCCGATAAGGGGAATTTAAAAAAAAAAATTTAAACCCAAATAGTAGATATAGTTGTAAGGGTTTTAAGATACTTAGACACGATAGGAAAGAAGGTAGAGGAGGTGGTGTCGCAAACTTAGCGAAAAATTCAATACATCCAATATAGAAGGTATCCAGGTTACTATAGCAGCTGAACCAAACAATCTAACAATTCTAAATGTATATGCTAAAGATGGCACAATTAAAGATGAAGAAATACTAGCCATAAGCACCAGACTTAATAGGGCAGACTCAGCAATAGACATAAGTATAGCAACTAACAACCTAGCGAATGTAAATTGGGAAGTGTTACAAGACACAAACTCAGATCATCTGCCCATCATAATAACCATGCATGAAAATGTCATTCCAAACCCAGAACCAGAGAAACCTACCTTCAACTATAAAAAAGCAAACTGGGAAGCTTTCCAATCAGAGCTGGAGGTGATGGAATATAAAGACATGGAATCAGATGATACTGACTTGTGGGCGGAAACACTGACCAATGAAATTCTGAAAATAGCAATAAAATATATACCTAATAAAAATATGCCACAACACCTTAAACCAATAAATAACATTACTAAGAAAAGAAAAACTCAGTGGAATAAAGAACCAGTTGCCTGGTGGAATAAAAGCTGTGCAGACATTCATGAGAGAAGAAAAAGGGCCTTACAAAAATATAGAAATAACAGAACAGAAGAAAACTGTGATGAGTATAAACTTATTAGGAATAAATCCAACAGAATAATATTTAAAGCCAAAGAAACTAACTGGAAGGAGTTTTGTCAGTCACTTAAACCTACCACACAAATTAAAGAAGTATGGAAAAAGCTTAAGGCAATCAAAGGGAACAATAAGAAAACAATAATGCCAACAATCAAACTACCAAAAAGAGCAGAAACAGATAAAGAAACAGCTAATGCCCTTGCCGAGTATTTCTATAAAGTCAGTGCAAAAAGTAGTCTTGGAAAGGAAGAAAATGAGAGAAGAGAAAGACTTAGAATACAGTTTTCAAAAGAACTACCAGACCAGATAGATGAAACAAACTATTTAGATGCTGATATAACAGAGGAAGAGGTAACTAATGCAATAAAAGATAAATCTAATACTGCCTCAGGACAAGATATACTTAGCTATGAAATCCTTAACAAAGTACCCAAAAGAACTATAAACAAAATAACTACCCTCTATAACAAAATCTGGAGCTTAGGAAAGATACCAAAAGCATGGAAAATAGCCATGATAGTACCCATCCTAAAACCCATAAGGAAGCCCATGATGTAAGTTCATATAGGCCTATCTCCTTAACATCACAACTAGGTAAAATACTGGAAACTGTTGTGAATAAAAGAATTAAATTCTGCCTAGAAAAAAACCAGTTATATAGCCCAAACCAGTCAGGGTTTAGAGCAGACAGAAGTACAGTAGACCAGCTTGTAAGATTAGAACATGATGTAAAGCTATGGTTCAAGAGAAAAGAGAAAACAGTAGCAGTTTTTCTAGATGTCGCAAGAGCATATGATGAATGCTGGCGAGATGGAGCTCTTTACAAAATGAAAAAGATTGGCATTACTGGTAAAACCTATAGGTATATAGAAAACTTTTTACAGAACAGGTATTTTGCGGTACAGGTAAACAATGATAAATCAGATATATATGAACAACAGAATGGGATTCCTCAGGGATCAGTGATTTCACCCACAATTTTCACTATAGCTGTAAATGACTTAACAGATGAATTTAACGACATTAAGAATGCAGTATCTCAATTTGCAGACGACTGTGCCATTTGGCGATCTGGAAAAAACTTGGACCATGTTTTCAAAAAACTTCAAAATCAAATAGACAAAGTTTCAGAGTGGATGAAAAGTTGGGGCTTCCAAATTAATGTAAACAAAACAGTAGGTATGATTTTCAGCAAAGGAAATTTTAAAAAAAATAACAAAATCAATATAACCATTAAAGGACAGAAAATATGTACCTCCTCAACAACAAGATTTCTGGGCGTAACCTTAGATAAACAACTAAATTATAATAAACATATAGACAATTTGGTAGAAAGCTGTAGGGGACCCCTAAATATACTAAGGATAGTAAAAGGTAATGGATGGGGGGGCCAGCAATAAAATAATGCTTATGTTCTACAAGTATTTCATCAGGGAGAAACTGGATTATGCCAGCATAGTCTATGACTCAGCTGCAGCTTCTAACAAAGCAAAACTGGACAGGATTCAAAATGCAGCCATGAGAACCATTACAGGTGCATTTATATCGACACCAGCAGAAGCGCTAGAAGTAGCTCTTGGCATACCTCCCCTTGATCTAAGACGGAAAGAACTGAGAATAAATTATTGGAGTAAAGTAGCACAAGAAGTGACCCACCCAGCACATAAAGCATTTGTCAAAAACCAACCAAGTGTATGGGACGTCCCCTTAAATAAAGATAGATATCCAACAGGTTGGAGAACGATAGAAGACCTAACGCAATTCAAAGAACTATCAAACGCAATTGAAAATAGTAATAAATACAGAAGCAAAATACCACCCTGGGAACTAAAAACACCAATCATAGACTACTCACTTACTGAAAAGATCAAACAAAACATAGAAGATAAGGAAGCCAAAATGATAAGTAGAAAGTTCATAGATAAATTAACTAAACAAAGTCTGGCCGTATACACTGATGGATCCAAGGGTGATAGTGGGCTACTAGGTGCCGGAGTGGTAATACCACAATGGGGAATAAAAAAGAGCTACAGTGTAACAGAAGGGGCTTCAATTTTTACCGCAGAGATGGTAGCAATTCTTAAAAGTTTAGAAATAATCGAAGATAACCCACCAGAAGCTGTTACGATATTTACAGACTCACTATCATCACTACAAGCACTAGAACACCCGGGTAAATGTAGCCGGCCAGACATAAAGGAAGAAATTCTAGCAATTAATACATCACTAGGGCACAGAGGATGTAGTGTGAGGCTAGTGTCGGTTCCAGCACACATAGGTATTGCTGGCAACGAGTTGGCAGACCAGAACGCCAAGAATGGAAGAACAAGTAAAAACAATATAAAAGCAGGACTAGGAAGGTCGGAGATCAAGAGCCAAGTGAAGATAACTATAAACGAGGAATGGAAGACATCATGGAAAAACAGTAGAAAAGGCAGACATGCGTTCAAACTGCTGAAAGAACCAACAAGGACGTGCCAGGTCAGGGAAGAATTAAAGATACCATCGAACAAAAAACTGTGGCGTCTCCGTCTTGGTGCAGCATACTTTATGGTAGAAGAACCACACTGCCAAGAATGTCAGGAAGAGAATGACATAGACCACTACCTGATCCACTGTAAAAAGTATGAACAACAAAGACTTGAATTAAAAACTTACTATAAAAATCACAATATAGACTTAACAGGTGATAAGGTTTTAAGTATAGATGCCCCAAGAGATGCCCAATCAATACTTAAAAGATATATACATAAAACAAAGGAAAACATATAAAGATAGCACTTCAGGAAAAACATCCAAATCAATAAAAATTAAGCAACAAGAACTAGACCCTAACAAAGCATTAACAAAAAACTAACTACTCATAGGACAAGGAAAGACAAGGTAATTAAAAAAAAAAAAAAAAAAAAATGAACAACAACTCAAAAAGAACAAATACAAATAAAAACCAAGCGTAAAGGACAATAGTCATCTATAAACAATACAAAAAAGTAAATAAAATTGACAAATGCTAATATAAATAAAAATCAACAACTGCAAAAGACGATAGTTAATTAAATTGAATACAAATTAGTAAATAAAATGACACTAAATACCCCAATTATAACCAACTTTCAGGTTGAACAGGGTAGACCAAGATGGAACGAGAAGAGGTAATAACAGTCAGATGTTTAGTGCCCGATCTCCACCCATCAACCCATCAAAACAACAACAACAACAAATTCAGTTCGTTTGATGAAAATAAAGATGATGCAGTGGCAGTTCGATAAGAATTTCTGGTGGGGGAAAGCAATACTGCCAGCTTTAGCCTCTAAGACGAAAGGCTTGCGGAGTTTCTCTTATACTGTAGTCGTTTTGTTATCTCTGTGGAAATCCTAACGAAATGAAAATGCGATTCGAGACTTCAATTATAACTAAATCGAACTTACGTCCTGTGGAGTGAACCACAAATATAATCGTTGCAGGGGTTAGTGCTGGGTCACTTAACTATCCTGGGTGGTAGAGGATCTCATAGACGGATATTATAATCCAAACCGTAGGAGTCAAGGGCTTTTTCGTTCAATAGTAGTCGTAGCGCCAGGTTGCTCCAAACCTAATTTTTTTTTTTTTAAAAACCTTTATTGGGTCTATGATTTTGAACATCAATGTTATTTACAAAAATTTGTACAAATAAAATGTATGGTGCAAAACTACCCCCCAGTAAATAATAACAACAAGCAATCCATATTATATAACAAATCAAAAACAAAATGACATAGAAATTATTTCACAAAAAGATCCCAACAATATCCCAAAACAATCAAAGGCAAAGTTATAGGATGATGAAACAGAATGTAAATGAGGCTACAAAAGCTCTAAGTACATCGACACCCTACCATGAGATGATTAGTGAAGACATAAATGATAAATGATATTTATATTGCTTGATATTTACAGAAGTATTTATAAATAAAGCTACTTGCTTTACATTATATAGTCAAACATCGAAGTATTTAAGCAAAATCCACAACAAGAAATATTTTTAAAGTTGTTCTGTTATGCTTTGTGTTATTTGTTCGTATATCTGTGAAAATATTCTACTGTCATAATGTATGCCGTCATGTACTGCCCTATTCCTACATGTCCACACTAAGTTTCTAAATTCTGCTAATAAAGTTAAGAGTTTAAGTTCTGTCTGTATTGGTAATGTAGGTAAAAAATTCAACATGACCGCTTGGTACATGCTGATCGTATGCGTTGTTTTGGAAGCTATTAACGTTCTTAGTTTGTTTAGTGTAGGGACCACTGTCCTACATGTGTAGAACAAGTGGTCCTCTGTTTCTATTGTGTTGTTACTGCACAGTTTACACTTTGGTGGCGCCTTGCCTGCTTTCATTGCTGCATGCTTGCCCATAATAGGTGTTAAACTGTACAGTAACCTAAAAGTGACTTGTTTGGCTTGTGGTTTAACGTCTATTGCGTGAATGTTTGCGAAACTCTGTGTGTAGTCTGTTATGAAAAGGTTGTACCCTCGTTTTATCCGTGTGCCAAAAAAAGATTCTTGTGCCCCTACAAGGAGTTTGTATATAAGTTTAGTGTCTTGTTTAACTAATTGTTCGTTCCCTTTTAAATTTTGTAAACATATTCTGTAGAAGGGTGGTGGGGTACCAAAAAGATGGGGTTGTTTATTGTCTGGTTTACATAGTTTGAGCATTCTAAGTCCGATATAATAGTGTGCTAAGGGGTACAAACTTGGGTTCTGAATTACCTCTCCTATATATTTAATCCTTAGGGCTTTAATTTTAGAGGTGATGTCTTGCAGAGCTATCCCCCCCCCCCCCCTGTGCTTAGGTTGTATTAGGGTTACGTGTTTAATACATTTGAAAGTGCCCCTAAAAATGAAATTCCTAATCAGTACATTAAATTTAGTTACAATTGATTTTGGTATGATTTGAATATTAGCTGTATATATAATTTTCGGCATAATGAAACAGTTCACTATGATACTTCTCCCAAAAATGGTAGCTGTCTTGTATTTATATTTCTCTAACATGTTTTGAATTTTATCTACTAACTTTACCCATGTCTCTGTATTGGGGTCATGGGGGTTACAAGAATAGTTTATTCCATAAATTTTGATTCTGTTAACTTGCGTTAACTGAAAAGGGAAATCTGTTTTATTTGCCCATTTACCTAATCTCATTAAACTAGATTTTTGAATATTTAGTTTGGATTCGTTAGCGTATCCAAACTCTGTAAAGGTTTCTAATATCTTTCTTATGGAATCTACAGTTGCTGGAAGGAATAAAGTATCGTCAGCATACGCTAATGATTTTCTTTCCCCTTTCCCGGGTATAAAAGTCCCCGTGATGTTTACATCTTGTCTTATTTTTTCCAGCACTGGTTCTAGTGTTAAAACGTATAACAGGGGAGACAAAGGGCACCCCTGTCTCACTGATCTTGTCAGCCTAACTGGGTCACTTAAACTGTGATTAATTAATATTCTACTATGGGGTTTTTTGTATAAGATTTCTATCCATGTTCTAAAGTATTCCCCTATGTTATTTGCTTGTAACGTTTGATGTAAGAAGGAATGTGATACTCTGTCAAAGGCCTTTTACTGGTCTAATGATAGTATTGCACTTTGACACTGTCTATCGTGCGTGTATGTAATCAAATCCCTTATGAAGTGTGTATGTCTACAAATGTTCCTACCATGTACACTGCATTGTTGGTCAGCGTGTATCAAGTTCTGCATGAATAATTTAAGTTTCAGAGTGAGAGCTTTGGCCAAGATTTTATAATCAGTATTTAAAAGCGAAATAGGCCTGTAATTTTTGATTGACTTTCTGTCAGCATTATCTTTAGGTATTAAAGTAATAAAGGATTCATTTAAACTATTCGGAAGCTCTCGTTTCTGGAAGGCTTCCTCAAATACTTTAATTAAAAGGGGGCCTAGAATTGGGAAAAAGAAAAAGTAAAATTCTGCCGTTAACCCATCTGGGCCGGGTGCTTTATTTTTCTGGAAAGTACTGATCGCTTTCCTTAAGTTTTCTAAAGTTAAAGTTTCGTCTAATTTCTTGCTCTCATCATCACTGAAACGTTTTGTGTAGTGTAGAAATTTATCCTGTATGTTTACGTTAGTTGGTTCTTTAGCGTATAATTTTGTGTAATATTCAAAAAAAGCGTGTCTAATATTAGTGTCTTCTGTCTGATGCTTCCCATTCATGTCAAATATTTCGTGGATCTGTCTACTGTGTTGTACATTTTGTTCAATCGCTAAATATTGTCTACTGGGTGTTTCTTGTGTAATAGTATTTAATTTTGACCTAAGGAGAGCTCCTTGGTATGTGTGTTGTTTGTACAGATCTAATTGCTCTTCTAAAGTATGAATGTGTGGGTTAGATTTGTCTATCTGCTTAGTTAAACTTATCGCGTCTTCCAATATATTTTGTTCCCTCTTAAAAGCCCTGTGTATTGTTGTTGCTAAAGTCTATGTTCTGTCCCTTATTGTGTTTTTTAGCAGGTCCCAATATTCTGCAATGTTGTTATTGGGGATATCCTGTGTGTAACCCTGAATGAGTTGTGTTATTGTATCTGTGAAGAAGGTATTTGTTAGCAAGTTATTGTTGAATTTCCAATGCGGGGATCTCTTTAATTTTGTATATGTGTGTCCCGTACTTAAAACTGTGTATACTGCTTGGTGATCTGTAAATTTAAGCGTGTTTTTTATATGGTAAGTTTTGTGTATATTGTAATTATTGGATGCATAGAACCTGTCCAGTCTTGAGGCCTGTCTAAAATATGGATTTGTCTTGTCGTGAAATGTGAAAGCTTGCGTGTTCGGTTGTAGTTTTCTATAAACGTCTACTAGGTCATGTTTGTCAAGAATGGGTTGTAAGTGTCGTATTGATAGGGGTATTTGAATTTTCTTTATCTGAGATACGGGGCCCCAGGAATTACTGTCTAAACTAGCCAAAACACAGTTAAAATCTCCCCCTAACACTATTTTAGTTTCTTTATAGTACCTATCTATAGTGTCGTGCAGTCCGTCGTAAAATTTAGGTTGGTCAGTGTATACTGCGGGTGCGTATATATTAATAAGCGTGTGCGTGTCCTGTTTGTTGTGTTTGTTTTGTATTTGTCTAATGACAATTCTGCCACCATTGTCAGTTCTATAATGTACTGTGTCCCAATCTTCGTTAATTTGTAAGATGGCGACACTACTATGCCTGGGGCCTAGGGCGAACCAGCCATGTTTAAGTCCTAATCTAGTTACAATCCGACTGGCAGAAAAGTCGGACGTAATCCCTGTCTGTTGCAAGAACAAAAAATCAGGGTTATCTTTTTTAATCAGTTTGATAATATGCTCTAGTTTATTCCTCAAACCATTGATATTGAGGGATATTAGAACTAGGCTGCTTGACAAAGTGGTATCTGAGGGTTGGCCACTTGTTGCAAACTGTCTACCTGGCAAAGTGGCAGAGTGGGCACTTGCCATATCTAAACTATTTGACAAAACGGGGACTGGGTGCGGACCGTCCGTCTTTTTTGAATTACAAAGCAGAGTAGTGGTCTGAGGCTGGCTACCCGCTACAGGTGAAATACTCAACAAAGCACTAGTTGATGGTTTATCATGTGTTTTAAAGATTGTACCATGCAAAGTGATAAACTGGTCATTTATTACACATGGCTTGCACAGCATAGCGGTGACCGTAGGCTGACCGCTTTCTGTCGTAACTAGGCCCCTCGACACATTCATGTTTACATTGCTTGACGAGGCGGTGCATAAGGGCTGACCTGTTGACCTAATTACATGACTGCTTGACGGAATAGTGACTAAGGACTGGCTATCCGTTCTGCACTGATAATTATGGCTAAGCGCAGATGTAACCGCGCCGCCTAGCACTCTCACCTCAGTAGGGGGGAGAGTTGACTGCTTAATTACAACTGTGCGCATTTAAGGGTGCGTGCAGTGTGTGTTTGTGTGTAAAAACAAAAACATCAAAGAACTACTTACATTAAACACAACTCTTAAATAATAATAATAATACTAATACACACTCCCTAAACTATAGGTGTTTACACGTTTTACTTTTAAAATTACATCACTATAAAATAAAGGAAAAAAGTTCATTTCTCCGGACACCGGCAGCTCACTGTCTGTTCTTGTTGTAGGTGCAACCAAGGCTTTCCTATACTTGGGAACTGGACAGGTCTGTCTGCACTGGGCTTCAGTGCACGGGGAAAGAACTTCTAGTAGTAAACTCATTCACTCACATGTTCAAAAGGCTTGCCCATCTATGAAGATATCTGCTTGAGACAACATGGCCTCCATGTCGTCCTCTTCTGTAGTTGCCGCCCAACAGGAGGAGGCTTGCGTATTGAACGGCGTCGGCGCCTCTAGAACCTCATGTCTTGTTGGTGATGATCTTCTGCTGTTAGGTGCTGACATCACACGCTCGTCGGCGACAGGTGTCGACGAGTTCCCTCTCGGGGAGGGCACCGGCGTAGGCGCCCTGGGTGATGGTGGTAAGTCTCTCCGGCTAGGGGAGGGCTTGCCCGGCGACCTGCTTTCACTACGCTTTACTTCTTTTGATCTCACAGGCTCTGTTGCCTGGAGCAGGAATCTCTTTCTATTTATTTCTTTCTTTTCTTTCTTGTTATTAACAACTTTGCTATATCCATCGCCCTCACTGGCATCTGGGCAATCTGGGGTAGGGGGCTCGTCTGCCCTGCTCTGCCGGTGTTTTGTCGACAGCTGTCTCTTCTTCCCTCATTTTCTTGACCTGGGGATGTGGCGCTCGCTTCTTGGGGCATTGGTTCACCCAATGGGTGTCTAACCCGCAGATTGCACATTGAATTTTCCTGCCTGGCAACGACACCCATATGCGCTGGAATTTTTTCTTCTTGTCCCGCTATTTTTAAATGCATAAAATGAGGGACCTGGCATGTCGATGGTTTATACATGATATTCCATTTATCAGAGGCCGTTTTTATTCTAGTTACCTCGGCGTCCTTATCTCCGGTAGCTGCTGCCGCCAGTCGTTGCACCGTCTCAACCTTCATAGTTGGTGGAATCCAATTCAGGATCCCCTTGGCTTTTTCTTTATCTTGGTGCTCAATATACACCGACATTTGTGGGTTGGTCCATTCCAATCGCTTCCCATGAAGGCCTTTATAATGCTTGAGCTGGGCCGCGGCTGTCAATGTGGCATACCATTTGAAAGGTCCTGCAAAGCGATATAGGGTGGCAATCCCACCTGTGCCCACACCTGCAGGCCCTGCGAGAATGCTCGCTATCAGAGAATATGAAGCCCTATTTGCCTGTGGGCCGGTAACACTAATAATCAAAGTACCTGGCTTATGGAAAGCTCCACCTTCAAAGTCTTCCTCCATGTTGACATGGAAAATCGGAACTGCTGGCGCTGCCATTTTTATAATAATTATCCCTCTTGGTTTGAAAAAACCAAATATGGAAACAAAACGAAGCTGTTAGCTGAACAGCTACACCACAGCACACACAAACCTCAAGAAAGAGTGACGCCTTCGGTTGGACACTAGCATTGAGTTACTGCCTCAAGCTCTCTCTCTCTCTCTCTCTCTCTCTCTGTGTATCTAAGATGCATCAGTTTTTATACTTGTCTGGGGCTATGGCTTGCCAGAGGAAGTATTTCTCATTGGAGTTAAGACCAGAAAATATCTAATGATTGGTCTTGGGGCTAGTGGACTGTTGAAATAATCTTTAACCAAACTAGCTACGAATCCTCTAGTCTGAAATTATTGTTTCTATGTGATGATGACCAACCATTGTTTAAAGTTCTCTCTAATGTAAATGTTTTCCGGTCTGACTTGTATGGTGACCACACAAGGTTTGATGACATCATGGGTTCATGTGTGTCATGATTGATGATGTAATTGATTCTTGACTAGGGGTTTATTTATCTAACTAGTCATTCATAAAATACTTTACTATAAGGCTAACAGTTGTAGCTACTTAATAGTCTACCCTGTTACATCGTTCCTCTTCTACCGTCAGGTGTAGAGGTCTTAAGTGTTCACTTACTTACTTAGTCGTTCCTCTTCTACCGTTAGGTGTAGAGGACTTAAGTGTTCACTTACTTACTTACTTAATCGTTCTTCTTCTATCGTCAGGTGTAGAGGTCTTAAGTGTTTACAACAGTTCAAAACAAACAAATGAAAAAAACAAAAACCACAGCGAGAAAATTGATAATATATCATCTAAACTGAGAGAGTGGGGGCGGTAGGCGGTAGATCTGATACCAACTTAATTAGCAGCTTTGGTTATCGAGTCAGGACATTCTATTATTTTGTTACTTCTTTTTATTTTGTTGAATTTTTATTGTTTAGCAGTTTCTTTGTGTTGATATTTAATTATGTCTTGTTCTATACTTTTATTTGTTTGTCTAGTATTACTTTTCCCCGGTTATCCATCTTCTTGCTTTTGATCTTTCTGTGTAGCTCATTTTTTGTTCATATAATTGTTTCACTTGTTTCCAGTATCTTTAGTTTTTCTTCTCTCACCCTATCTGTGTTTCCCATCTGTAGAAAGATCCCTGATACCCCGATCAAGTAGTTAAAATATTATAGATTATAAAACCAAATACTGTTGTGACCGGGGAAGGAAGGAGTGGACGGGAAACGGCACCAAATAATGGTATATAGTGTGACAGTCTGATTTTGTGGAAAGGGAGGAAAATATGTAGATCGCTTGTTATTTACCAGAGATGTTGCTTCCAGAAGTGAGGAACAACCTAGGTAATCAGGAGTACTCGTAAGTGCCTTTGTGGTTTTGAAACTGAACTTGAAGGGTTGACTATAAACAGCAACTTTCACTGTCATACAGGGGCGTAAATACCTTTTTTCAGCCGCTTTGTCGTCAATGCCTTCCGTGACGTCCGCTCATCAACCAATGATATTTTTTGAGACTATTTTTCTATCAAACGTGTACAAACAGATTGTCTGTAATTTATTTTTATTAATTAAAAAAGTGCGAAATGAAATTCCATTGTGTAAAATTACAGACAGAAACATCCTTTTCCGTCAAATCCAAAAGATAATTAATTCCCACAGCAAAATTTACATGAGAATGGTAATTACAGTATATATATCAAAGGTAAATATCCTTCATGGTGCAACTACTAGAGTTGGTTTGCCTGTTTTGATACAGTAACTAAAAAAAGCCGAATTATCTCGTGTTACAAGTTATTTTACACAACTACAGTGTTGTTCTTATGAGGAGCTATGATGGGCTTGAATAAAACTTATTTTTTACGGAATTAAACCTTAAGAGATATGACGTCATAGCGATATTGGATGGTTGAGCAGGAGTATGATTAATTTAATAGAAGTGTACAAATCGTCTGCCGAGGACTTCTCATGTGTGATTCATGGAGTGAGGACGTGTTTGATATATGCTCCAGATATTTGAAGTGTGTCCATGCATATTGTATTCTTCTATGGCATCAAGAGTCTTCTGTGAGATGTCCATATGATTTACGAATGTATAGGGAGTATTTGAAATCGAGTTTTGAGAGTCGTAATATTATAATAAAAGAGTCGGAATAGGATGACAATGTTCCTGGACTTAGACGGACTGTCTAGCCAGTATGTCATATTATATTGACGGTGTGAACGGTGGTGGTCAATATGCAGTTAAACTATTGATTCTACAATTGGAGCTATTATGTCCTGTACACAAATAAATGATGTCTTCGTCCTTAAAGGTGGCGCAGTTATTGAATTTATTGAACTTCCCGTCTTGTTGCCTGTTTTGATAACCCTAGATATCACTTTGGCCAACAAATACTAATATCAGAAAGAAAGAAAACGCAACAGGCGCGGGCATATTGGGGATCCAAGCCGTGGGATCTTGAACTATTTGCCACAATTTTATTGTCAAGAATGATTATTTCAAGTACAAGCTGTCGCAGAAAATACAGGTCAATGATTATTTCAAGTACAAGCTGTCGCAGAAAATACAGGTCAATGATTATTTCAAGTACAAACTGTCGCAGAAAATACAGGTCAATGATTATTTCAAGTACAAGCTGTCGCAGAAAATACAGGTAAATTATTTTCTAGAAGATGCAATACTTCATTTGTATAAACGAAGGTGAAGGTGACGTCTGCTACTAGGAACCAGAGACAGTGAGAAGAAATGTTGAAGTGAACATTGACTATGTTGCTGAAGGGAGTGGTGTTTAATGAAGTCATATATATTATAGTGGAAAGTTAAAAACTCTGCCTTACATTGTATTAGAAGATGAAAGTCGTTCAAGTCATATTCACGAGGTGTTCGAAAGTTTTTTTTGACGTCAGCTCAACGTCTACTTTGAAGTGGAACGAAAGAAAAATGGCGTTCCAGTTTAATATTGTGTGGTGATTGCAGGACTGAGGAGGCCAGTTGTTGGTGTTATACTGCTGTGGAAGAACACCGATCCTTTCCATCCCAGACACTGCGGCTGGAGGATTTTTTTCTAATAAGATATTTAGTTTACTGTATCAGCAGTTTGTCTCTTGAATGGCTTTGTAAGGTAGAGTCCTTTACATTTGTAAATTGTTCATATTTATGTTTACATGTTTCTTTGTTGAGAAACTACGACTTGTTTGCCTGAATGATAACATTCCCAGTGCTCAGCTATTGTCACAGCTGAATGTTCTTCCTCTTAAAAATGTCTTCTTCTTCCAAGATCTCCTGTTTGGGCATCAAATTTTACAGGGCAGAACGCCTTCCTACTTACAAATTTTCTTCCGCCATAAATACTACTCATATTTTATACGAGGCGACCTACTTTTGGACCTTGCAAAACCTCGAACTGACCTCTTCCGAAGTTGTTTTTAGTTATGCAGGTGCTTTAGCATGGAATTCCCTACCCAAGTCTGTCAAAACTGATAATTACATCTCATTCAAAAGACATCTGCATTCACATGTCATGAAATCTTGTACACACATTTAACGACAATTATGTTTCAGTTATTTCAAAATTTCAACGAGCTTTTTACTGTCATTGTAATATTTTAAATTTTAAATTGAATTTTTTATATTAAGTAGCTTTATTGCTTGACCTCTCTCTCTCTCTCTCTCTCTCTCTCTCTCTCTCTCTCTCTCTCTCTCTCTCTCTATCCCTCTCTCTATGTGCATGAATGACTATGAGTAAATGTACTTGTGTATGCTCAGTATCTGATTGTGATGATAATATTAATTAATCCTGTCTGAAGTTGTTAATATTTTAATTTTAATTTGTAAAACGCTGAAAATTGTATTGCAGGGCAGAAATGTAAACACGGCAATTATGCCTATTTCTTTACCCTGATGAAATAAAGATTTCGTTCGTTCGTTCGTTCGTTTGTGGGAGGATGGTGGAACACATGCTTTTGCTATACCTCGCAAGACGGTCGTGAATTCATGGACGTTCTATAGTTTACACATTTGATTTTTTTTCCAGGTTGAAGGGCCGGTTTGCACTGCTGAGTGTTTCTGCTTCGCCTGGATTTACCAGATCCATTTTATCTAGGTGTAATTGTTATGCATTTTTGTAGGTTTGTTGTTGTTAGTTAAGTGTTTATTTTATTGAGTTATTTCTTCATTAGTGTTCGTCTTCTGTGGGTCTTCCCTTGCTATAATTTCAGTTAATATATGTGTTAAATGTTGTGAACGTTTTGTTATTTAGTAGCAATGTGGATGCAAAGGCTGAATGTCGCTTATGATCCACCGCATTCTGAGTCTAAGGCACTGATAATTCAATTCGTCAAGAAGACAGCCAGACAAGCGAGAATAAGAAATAGAATCAGGGTTATACTTTAAAGTGTTTGAGTATCTTGTGGACTTACACAGCAAGAATACTCTACCTTTATTAATGCGGAAAGCCCTGAACCCTAGGAACCTAATTCGTCAAGAAGACAGCCAGACAAGCGAGAATAAGAAATAGAATCAGGGTTATACTTTAAAGTGTTTGAGTATCTTGTGGACTTACACAGCAAGAATACTCTACCTTTATTAATGCGGAAAGCCCTGAACCCTAGGAACCTGAATGCGAAGTCTTAGTGGGATTCTCTTGCAAAGTAATACACAAGATCATGTGTAAGAGGCATCTTAACCAAATTGCCGAGACTATTTCTCTGAGCCAGAAGTCTGTATATTGCCCAAAGATATTTTGGGGTTCGTGTACATTTTATCATTCTATATTTTGCAATATTAACTTGGGAAAATTGCTAGTGTATGTACAAGTTCATAACAGGTTGGGTATCACAGCATATAGAATGATAGTTTCATGGGTAGGACTTTAGCTTGTATATTGAATGAACCAGTGGCTGAAAAAATGTAGTGTAACATTCCAGGACTGAAAGAATGTTCCAGAAAGGGCTTTGCACAATAGGAACAGCAACATTTATTTACTGCAAATGTTGTTACGACCACAGCACTTGCTTTGAAACAAATGCATGCACAGTCACATGCTCATAAACAGTGTAACGACTGTTGTTTGTTTATGTTTACAGTGGTAGTGGGTCTATCAATTGGAGTACATCGTACTGATAAAACGAATACAAAAAAGGCTTGTCACCACAGGACATAAAAACTGGCAGAAGAACATGTCGACTGGTAATGGGTCCACGATACACGAAGCGTAATATTTATTTAGTTCCTTCATAATACAATGGCAAAAAGTTGGAGACAATCTTGTATATCTGTCTCCTCAAATAAATGCCTGGTCAGTCCATTAGTATATAAGCATGCACGTTGATATATCATCAATATATTCGTCTCATTTATTCAGTTTTCGCCGTTGTACTAGTAGGTGCGTGTCAACAACGGACACCCAAGTAATGTGGACCCGAAACGTGAATTTATATTTCTTGAATAAAATACTTCTCTATAAGGTGCGGAACTTCTTCATAAGCTCGGGACCATCTTAACGATCGTTGAAACAAGTGGCGGCCTTCGAAAAATATAATAATGCCACATAAAGGTACTAAGTTTCTCCACACCCCCGGGAGCTCGAAAAATGCGTATTGCTTGGACGAATGAAGTATACGAAATGCCCAGAATATTAGCCGTTATAATAAATTAGCGCTATCGCGTTATGTCATTGACAACCGGTGACGTATTAAATATGCAACGTTAAATACAAGTTAAAAATCGTGCAAAACATGAGTTACCATAAATAGACATAACTCCTCAAAAAAAACAATGGCTATATGCCTGTGTGTGGCAATATACCATGACATATTAACATTATTCCTTAACAAAGAGTAACACAGGTTTGGATGATGGTGTTTTTGATAACTATAACTTCTTCCTCCCATCATTGAAGAATCCATTGATGATCTCTGTCACGGCGCTATTTCGCAGTGCATCTTTTGTACGAAAAGTCAGCCGGGCAACGCCGGGTATGGCCAAATCCGGTGAGTCAGGTGACTGCCGGAAGCCGGGAAAAGGCGCATAGTTATTCAGTGAGATTCTAGCCACCGTCCTGGACGGACGCTTATTTTTCCCTTTGTCAGCAAGTAGCTGCAAAGTTCATGTTATAAACTATGTATTTTGAGGGCTTGCCATATTCGGTCTAGGTGGATTGTTATGTGGTTATTCGAGGACAGTGTAGTGTCTATATTGTATAACTTCCAGGCCGTAGATTTATAAGTTGACAATGATTTGAGTATCTTCATTTTTTACAGTTTTGCCGCTCAAGGTGAGCAATAGTCGTTACAATGTTGTTTCCGTGTAGGTCGTACTGTCGTGTATGATACTGATAGATCAAGCTGTTAAGGCAAGTTGCATTGGCATTTCATAATTGTATTTCGATACATGTATTGGCCGTGTGAGGCCTTATTGTTATTGTGCAAAGCATTGCAGGGAAAATTCCTGTTAAAGGGGTTGATTACTTATGTCAGCCATTGTTGTGTGGTCAACCCTTAGAAGGATGAGCCTTTAGTCATTATTATAAATCCACACTGCAGTGGTGCAACCATAGTGAATTGGTTCTAACAACTGAGGACATCGTCTATACAGTTGTTCTGACAATCTCCAAACTAATGAGGAGTCATCAGATGAATGTTTTGACTCGAATGAATCGGAGAATAGCCTACTACTGAAATGGGACCTACCACATCAATCGGTGATGATGTGATACCTAGCAATGATGATGATGATGAGGATGATGATGATGATGAGGTGTCATGTTCACTTTGGTCATGTGATCTTCAGTCAAAACTGTATATTTTGCTGATTGTTTTCTTTGTTTCCACACTTTCTTTTACTATATGGTTCTTCATTTTCATTTAGGAACTTCAAGGAGATTAATATGACTTTAGATTTTTTCTTTCAGATGCTGACGTATCATGATTTACTTTGGTATATGCTGACAACTACACTGGTTAGTATTGCGGCATTAACAATAATATGTCTTTCTTCGGGTGCTACAAGACGTGTTACACCAATAGCAGAACAAAAAAACGCCATACCTTTTCTTATACAGGGACGTGAATGTATTATAGACACAGGTCATTTGCCGGAGGTCACTTTTCCTCTCTTTACTTATGATAAGGCTAATAATGTTGTACACTGTAAGGGTCAGTGTTATAAAGAATGTTAACAAAATAGGACTATGCATTGACTTTCGCAAATTTAAACATTATTTTCTATGCTGTACCTCTACCTATACTAGAAACTCTTTTGGACAATCTTTCTACTGCCACTATCTGAAAGAGCTAAACCTTATACTGCCTTCGCTACACCTTTGGAATTGTTCCAATGGAATTATATGTGTTTTGGACTAGTACATGCGCCGGCTCCATACGTGTTCAAATTTTCTCAGATCGTGATGACATTATCACATACATAGACGACATATGTCTATTTCAGGATTCTTGGAATGATCATTTTCTTGGTCTTCAATCTCTCTTGCAAACCCTTCGTTTGCATAATCTTACAGCTAGACTATCCAAGGTTCAAAAAGGTTATGATTAAATCTCTTTTCTCGGTCATAAAGTTGGTAAAGGATTTTTGAAACCTGAAGATACCACTATTTCCAAAATCTTGAATTTAGAGGTTCCTAAACCCAAGAAACAAGTGAGGAGTCTCCTTGGTCTAGTCAATTTCTAAAGAAAGTAGATGAATAATATTTTTTTTTCAGAAATAACTTCAGTTCTGCCTACGTTACCTAAATCTAATAAAGTCATTTGGATTCAATCGTGCAATGATGCACTAAACTATGGTAAATATTATTTTTCTTGCGCATCAATGTTAAAACTGCCTGATCCTAGTATGATGGGGCCATAAAAGCACCTCAGACGCCCCCTCAAGTTCATGTCATATTTATGTGTTTGTGATGAAATTAACCGTGATACAACGTTAAAATATCTCCAAAAGATAAAATGTAGGATAAAAAATGATGCGTAAGTTACTCGAGTACATGATTGCCCAGGCCGCGGGTCACAACCCGCCATGGAAATTAACTTGCTAGACGTGAAAGCAAAACGTTACCCTTGGAACGGGATGAGAACGGAGATCAAAAGAAAAAAAATATGACTGAACATGTGCTTGAAACTAGCAAGGCTAAAAAGATGCAATTGGGGGGTGGGGAATGGGGGGGGGGGGGGGAAAGGAAAACAATTCACGTCCCCAAGTTGACACAAGGTAAAGAAATCGACAAAAGGGACCTTAGTTATTATACGCAACAGTCATTTCTTGGACGCTTTTGCGATACTTCGTCCTTTATTTGAATTCAGCGGCAAACAGAAGATGCTAGAACATATTTAAAAAAAAAACAACTAACCTTGAAAAGTAACTTTTTCTTAATAATAATGTTAGGAATATACAACCTAGCTGGCCGGATGGCCCATCTTGAGCAGAGAAATAATATGCTTTCATTTATACAGACGGATAGATAATAATGAAGATATTGACAAAAGACTGTGTTGTTCATATCAGCGAGCGACTGCATTGAAACAAACATGTCACTAATTTTCAAAAAAAATTGCAGCCTTGAGACGCAAGTGCTAAAATATAGTTAGCATGAAAGAGAGAGGGTGTTAAGGAAAGTTGTGGCTAAAAATAACTTTAAAGGCAAAATTGTGTAGGGGAAGGCAGAGTTGGTTCAAAAAAACAAGTGTGTTTTTTGTGTGAAACGCAAGTAGAGACAGACGGACCAACAGACAATAATACATACTTGACTGAGGTATGACTGAACTGACTTTTTGGAAGGGGGTTTGAATTTGAAAAAGAAAAGGCGGTGATTGGCCACAGATAAACATAATATCGGCGCTCAGACGCGCATCTTTGCCATTCAGCATAAGTTGTCCAGTAGTAGACACAGTAATTATTTAGTGGTGTAATTCCCAGAAGCTAATTGAAATATTTAGAGGGACGCCATACTATAGCCAGCAGCTCAGCTGAGTTTTGCTAGCATATACTGTGTTCCCTATTCATAATTCTGGTAAGACTGAAAGTATTTCTTTGTATATTTTAATATTGTTTAATGTTTCGAGTGATTTGATACTGCCATATCATAATCTAGCCCTTACAAATTGTGGGTTTTTTATTTGGCACCAAAGTGGTGTCAAATGATGTGTTGATAATACAAGAGTGGACCCGTGCAGTATTATATTTTGGCAGAGCAGCCTTAATTTGCCCCCAAGCACAGAGAGGTGGGGCCACCAGACTCCTGATTTGCCCCCAAGCACGGAGAGGTGGGGCCACCAGATTCCAGCACCAGAACTACTCAGTCAAGATACGTGAGCGTCTGGCCTGCTGGACCTTCACCAACTTAGTTTCTAACACACCAACTATATTTCCATCAATAAAGGGAAAATGTTTAGTAGCCATAGACAGGGAGTGATGAAGTCACCCCAACAGCACATCCATAAATAGTTCTCCCCGATAAATTACAACTATAAACAGCAGTAATATTAACTAGTCTTGTAAAATACAGATGTACACACTGTTCATTTATTATGCCATATATTCATGCCTATCATTAATACTTTCAAAACCTTTCATATGTTCTGACCAAAATAAAACCTTGGTTCAGAACAAATAAATTTAAAGAAAATTTACTATAAAAATTTTACACATCTTGAGTTAGTTCAGTGTGTTTTAAATTTTATTAATATTATTAGACTTATTAAAATATCTGTGTGTGTGTTTGTATATATTAATACAACACCTTACATTCAGTACCCTAGATTTTTTAACGTAGCCACATTCATCAGTAAAAAAGATATGTGAGGCCGTAAGTGGTAGCAAGAAGGGCCTTCTGTAAATTCACATCTACATTTATCTCAGGAGCCTTCACAGCTGACCTCATGCATCACACTAGGTAATATCACAATCATACAATACCATCAAATCCACTACAGTGTTTAACGCCCATACATTTTCCATGTGCGCGCTCCAACGAGTACGCAAGCCCACGTGACTACGCGAGGGCCACAATAAAGCCCAATCCCACGTGACTGCTCGAGCCCTCATCACTGGCGTGTGAAGTCTGACGCAGGAGAAGCGGTCAGTTTGATGAGATTTGCAGGAATGACAAGATGTGAGACGCCCAGAGTAAGCAGAAGTTTGCACAGGGTATAAGAACACGTTTGATTTTAAGGTAGATTCGATTATTTCCTAGTGAAATTACCATTATTTCCCTGTAGCTTTAGAATTATATTCAGCGTGAGTCTGTTCTAATGTTTGAGAAAATAGATATCTGTGTTTCCTGAGGAGATTTATTTTAGGACATAATAATTCGTTTTAAAGTTATGGTTGAGTGAAAATAATGTGTGGATAGATTTTACTAATGTTAAGTCCAGATTGCCGATGTAAGAATATAGTAGGAACCTATTTCATACATGGAACTGTACAGAGATGATATCAGGGACTGAAATTTAGATAATATTTGCTAGTGCCAAGATGGCGTCCAGGGCCACGTGTTAAAAGGGCATAATTATGACGCATGTGAGCAACATTAACATTTTCACTTACCTCGTGCTATACGCCCAATGATTAGCTATTTATTTTTTGAAAGCACAGTGGGCCAATTATAACGTTTGTTAGCTTTGTCATTTTAGTTTATTCTTTACTGCGAAGGTAATTTAGTTAGTATATTTCACATGATTGATAATAATTTTACTGTATATTTTTAGGGGGTTAAACATGTTTATTATTTAGTTTTGGATGAAAATTGGTTTATTATAAGAGGTGCTATTTTAGTTGTACACTATTAGTATAATTTTCTCCATTCATGGCAAGATAGTTTATTATAGTGGAACTCGCAGTAAGTTAACGAATAATTTTATGGTGTTTTATTCGTTTAATTACATCTGTTAGGTACACAGTTTTGTGGTGCTAAATGCCCTTTGAGAAGATAAATCTAGCTTTATGTATTAACATTTCTTGTGAGCGTAATGACACCCCTTAGTGCGTAAGGCACTTGGAGACATAAGCGTTTCTCTGTTTGCTCCTTGCGGAGCATGGAGACACCAGTGCGGCTGGGTCCAACAGAAGCCATTTATACGCTGTGGCAGTGGTTTGTTTCTGTAACAATGGGTTTCGTTTGATGAGATTCCCAATCTCATCAGGTTCTGTGCGATTAATTGTGAGAGCGACCGCTGGGTGGAGGAACAACTTTTGTTCGTGTGTCAAAGATGTTACGAAGATAGATGGGGCGGAAGCAAACTGATGGTTGATGTATTCTGTCTCTATTGTGAATGAAGACAAACAAACTTCTACTGTAGTAAACATTGGCTGACACACTGTTGACGATTATTGTCTTTATTAATGTCAAAAGAACGTATCTACAACTAGGCGAACACTGTGCCTCAAAATAAAGTAGAATGGACTTCAAAATGCAGTCTTAACGTTGATGTTCTAACTGATCAGGAAGTTGTTCTTTCATACATCTGCCTACTGTTATGTTTTCTACTAGGTTCTTCTGGCTTGGATGTATTATACTGGCCCACTACCAGAGTTGGAAACTTTATCCGTTAGCCCTTTAAATATTCGTTAATGACGTTAGTCTATGTCTGTACTGGTTAACCCTGCTTGCACGTGGTTCTCGAACTATGTTCTGGATTGCAATCTAGTAAATGATCTACATACCATTTTCCTTGACGAGTTGCTCGAACCAATTAACTTGACCATAACTCGATATCAACATACCGTTATTGGAAGATCTCGATGTCTTCTCGGCAAAACTGCAGTCAGTTCTATACTTGATAATAGTACACGAGTTAGTTTCTTCCTTCTGCCTTCTACATCGTACATATGTCTACACTTGTTAGTCTATGCTAACTTTCACATAGCTGGCTTACAGCAAGGAGTAAAGTAAAGGGCAAAGAGAGCTTTTACCGACTAGCCACGGATTTATATACCCCTATGTCATGTGGCCAAGTCTCCCTATTCACAAATTATAACTCGATATTCTACTCTCAGTTATCTCTATTTTCCTATCACATTCTGTCGGGCCGTGCTTCTTTAGCAGAGCTGAAATTGGGAGCGCGCTTAATACATTATGGCTCTTAGATCCCACATAAATTAATTGTCTATAAGAATTAAATATCTAAGATGAAATTAAACTAACCGGGGATTAGAATATATATAACTATACATATATTTATAAATAGGCTACACCCCAAAAATCGACTATAAGAAAAGTACGGTGTGCTTACCAAATCAAGGAGTTATCTTCGAACAAATACAGTTACAAAACGGCTCTCAACCATAGTACAGACTGGCAGCAAAATCCTAGACGAAGCAACTGATAATAAGTGTTAGAGACCAGCCCTATTATAGTAAGAAAAATGTCAGATGTTCGTTTCGCATTCGCAGACCGTTCAAGATGAAAAGAGAACAAAAGCCGTAATTCCACGCAAGAGATTCTGTGGTTGCCATTAGCCAAAGGAAAGTAGCGTAGTGTTAACCAACTCGCCCGTTTCTGCGAGCGATTTACGCTCGGCTGGCTAACATAAAGACGGCTAGAATAAAAAACAGAGAATTTCCTCGGTGTTCGGGGTTCCCTGTACTCACAGAAACTGAGATATGTGCCACTTCCCCCAGGAATCTACATACAAGATTATTTATCAAAGGGTCGCTTTGCACGTGCAAGGAGGTGGGCTTAGCTGGCTCAAGCACGATTGACAGAATCAGAGAGAGAATTAGCGCTGCTAAGATAAAAAATGACAGACTCGTGGGCGTAGATAAAATTAGAAAGAAAACAGCTCAGACCACTTGGAGAAAAGAGACAGACATTTCTATCAAAGCGTCACTGCTCTGCCTTATGGATCATTGTGTTTGACTTCTGAAAACATCTTGTGAAAACTATTTTGAGATAGCAGCGTCATTATCCTTCTATCAACAACTCTGCCAAGAGAAATCTTGTGCGAAGTTAGAAACCTTTGAAGACCCATATTAGATACTCTTGGTGGACCACTACTGCAGATCTAAAGGGAGGCAATCCGTGACAGCCATAAAGAAAAAAGTTGTCTGTGACATTTCAGTATTACAGGCACATAGTGACGTCACAAATAAACTAGAGTAAAGGTCCGCCAAACAAAAAAGTTGTCTGTGACATTTCAGTATTACAGGCACATAGTGACGTCTCAAATAAACTAGAGTAAAGGTCCGCCAAACAAAAAAGTTGTCTGTGACATTTCAGTATCACAGGCACATAGTGACGTCAAAAATAAACTAGAGTAAAGGTCCGCCAAACAAAAAAGTTGTCTGTGATATTTCAGTATTACAGGCACATAGTGACGTCTCAAATAAACTCGAGTAAAGGTCCGCCAAACAAAAAAGTTGTCTGTGACATTTCAGTATCATAGGCACATAGTGACGTCACAAATAAACTAGAGTAAAGGTCCACCAAATAAAAAAGTTGTCTGTGACATTTCAGTATCATAGGCACATAGTGACGTCACAAATAAACTAGAGTAAAGGTCCGCCAAATAAAAAAGTTGTCTGTGACATATCAGTATCACGGGCACATAGTGACGTCACAAATAAACTAGAGTAAAGGTCCACCAAACATAAAAGTTGTCTGTGATATTTCAGTATCACGGGCACATAGTGACGTCTCAAATAAACTAGAGTAAAGGTCCGCCAAACAAAAAAGTTCTCTGTGACATTTCAGTATTACAGGCACATAGTGACGTCACAAATAAACTAGAGTAAAGATCCGCCAAACAAAAAAGTTGTCTGTAACATTTCAGTATTACAGGCACACAGTGACGTCTCAAATAAACTAGAGTAAAGGTCCGCCAAACAAAAAAGTTGTCTGTGACATTTCAGTATCACAGGCACATAGTGAGGTCACAAATAAACTAGAGTAAAGGTCCGCCAATCAAAAAAGTTGTCTGTGACATTTCAGTATCACGGGCACATAGTGACGTCTCAAATAAACTAGAGTAAAGGACGCCAAACACAAAAGTTGTCTGTGACATTTAAGTATCACTGGCACATAGTGACGTCACAAATAAACTAGAGTAAAGGTCCACCAAACAAAAAAGTTGTCTGTGACATTTCAGTATCATAGGCACATAGTTACGTCACAAATAAACTAGAGTAAAGTTCCGCCAAACAAATAAGTTGTCTGTGACATTTCAGTATCACGGGCACATAGTGACGTCACAAATAAACTAGAGTAAAGGTCCACCAAACAAAAAAGTTGTCTGTGACATTTCAGTATCACGGGCACATAGTGACGTCACAAATAAACTAGAGTAAAGGTCCGCCAAACAAAAAAGTTGTCTGTGACATTTCAGTATCACTGGCACATAGTGACGTCACAAATAAACTAGAGTAAAGGTCCGCCAAACAAAAAAGTTGTCTGTGACATTTCAGTATCACGGGCACATAGTGACGTCACAAATAAACTAGAGTAAAGGTCCGCCAAACAAAAAAGTTGTCTGTGACATTTCAGTATCACGGGCACATAGTGACGTCACAAATAAACTAGAGTAAAGGTCCGCCAAACAAAAAAGTTGTCTGTGACATTTCAGTATCACGGGCACATAGAGACGTCACAAATAAACTAGAGTAAAGGTCCGCCAAACAAAAAAGTTGTCTGTGACATTTCAGTATCACGGGCACATAGTGACGTCACAAATAAACTAGAGTAAAGGTCCGCCAAACAAAAAAGTTGTCTGTGACATTTAAGTATCACGGGCACATAGTGACGTCACAAATAAACTAGAGTAAAGGTCCACCAAACAAAAAAGTTGTCTGTGACATTTCAGTATCACGGGCACATAGTGACGTCTCAAATAAACTAGAGTAAAGGTCCGCCAAACAAAAAAGTTGTCTGTGACATTTCAGTATCACGGGCACATAGTGACGTCACAAATAAACTAGAGTAAAGGTCCGCCAAACAAAAAAGTTGTCTGTGACATTTCAGTATCATAGGCACATAGTGACGTCACAAATAAACTAGAGTAAAGGTCCACCAAACAAAAAAGTTGTCTGTGACATTTCACTATCACGGGCACATAGTGACGTCACAAATAAACTAGAGTAAAGGTCCGCCAAACAAAAAAGTTGTCTGTGACATTTCAGTATCACGGGCACATAGTGACGTCACAAATAAACTAGAGTAAAGGTCCGCCAAACAAAAAAGTTGTCTGTGACATTTCAGTATCACGGGCACATAGTGATGTCACAAATAAACTAGAGTAAATGTCAGCCAAACAAAAAAGTTGTCTGTGACATTTCAGTATTACGGGCACATAGTGACGTCACAAATAAACTAGAGTAAAGGTCCGCCAAACAAAAAAGTTGTCTGTGACATTTCAGTATCACGGGCACATAGTGACGTCACAAATAAACTAGAGTAAAGGTCAGCCAAACAAAAAAGTTGTCTGTGACATTTCAGTATTACGGGCACATAGTGACGTCACAAATAAACTAGAGTAAAGGTCCGCCAAACAAAAAAGTTGTCTGTGACATTTCAGTATCACAGGCACATAGTGACGTCACAAATAAACTAGAGTAAAGGTCAGCCAAACAAAAAAGTTGTCTGTGACATTTCAGTATTATGGGCACATAGTGACGTCACAAATAAACTAGAGTAAAGGTCCGCCAAACAAAAAAGTTGTCTGTGACATTTCAGTATCACGGGCACATAGTGACGTCACAAATAAACTAGAGTAAAGGTCAGCCAAACAAAAAAGTTGTCTGTGACATTTCAGTATTACGGGCACATAGTGACGTCACAAATAAACTAGAGTAAAGGTCCGCCAAACAAAAAAGTTGTCTGTGACATTTCAGTATTACGGGCACATAGTGACGTCACAAATAAACTAGAGTAAAGGTCCGCCAAACAAAAAAGTTGTCTGTGACATTTCAGTATCATAGGCACATAGTTACGTCACAAATAAACTAGAGTAAAGGTCCGCCAAACAAAAAAGTTGTCTGTGACATTTCAGTATCACGGGCACATAGTGACGTCACAAATAAACTAGAGTAAAGGTCCGCCAAACAAAAAAGTTGTCTGTGACATTTCAGTATCATAGGCACATAGTTACGTCACAAATAAACTAGAGTAAAGGTCCGCCAAACAAAAAAGTTGTCTGTGACATTTCAGTATCACGGGCACATAGTGACGTCACAAATAAACTAGAGTAAAAGCCCGAAAATAAAATCAATTTACCATACGGCCGCCAGGGGACGGAACTTGTCTTCCTACCAGACGAGTCACGTCGGTTGTGGATGGTTGAAGAACCTCTAGATGTAGGGATTGTGGATGGTTGAAGAATCTCTAGATATAGGGATTGGTTGTGAATACTGGATAAACAGCCGTGGACAAAAACAGATGGTTCGGGTAGATAAGGCTCGTCGGTAGCCTATATACCAGAAGTTTAAACTCTGATTTCAAACCTACGGTGTCTTGCGGGAATATCCGTTTACGGGAAAGGCTTCGGGATTAAACCCTTGGGATAAATCCGGAGTCTGAGTCCCTAAGGGAGTCTAAAGTTGATAGGACATTATTCTGGCAACTCCTGTGACGTGGCTGGTACCAAACTGTACGAAAAAAAAAAAGAAATAGCAGCCGAGGGCCATCACCTCATGGGCGCACTGACATAATCAATTACGGCTGAAGGGGACTACTGAACAATCCACTGCCGTGTCTTTATGAAAAACAAAACACAGACACAGAGAGGAGTGTTTTAAGTGTAAATAACAAAAGTGGCTTGCTGTTTAATTGGAAGATAAGGCATACACACACACATATATATATATATATATATATATATATATATATATATATATATATATATATATATATATATATATATATATATATATATATATATATATATATATATATATATATATATATATGATAGGAAACTCTATACAGAGCGATACAACTGGAGGCAATCTGATCATAAGAAGGGTTCCCACATAAAACAAGCTTTTCGGCAATGTGTACTCCTTTACACTCTAAGGGGGCCGGGTCTACCTGGGTCATGACTCACAAGTGTCTCCGCCTCCTGTTGTTTATGTAGAAAATGAACCCACTCCAACTTGGTTGCAGCTTTAAAATTCACAGTTCTGCCAGCCGGAGGCAATTGTGAAAGTAACCCTTATGTTGAAAACAAATTACTGTGCCATAGCACACCACGACTAGTGACAGACACTGACCCACCTGTGCAAAGCCAACAAGGCTTGAAGCCACTGCACGCTAGCAACTGAAATCTACTTGCGCCCTCCACCTCATATAAAATACGCCGCGTGTACCTGTAAGCCACTGTCCCTTCACCAATACAACGAAAAACTCAATGTAGTGCGGACTTTCCGAATGTTTCGTGTAACGCAGGTAGGGATAGAATTTACTGTCCCGGGTTCCATAGCCCATTGCGGTTGTTCCACAGTCAGCATGATGCCCGTTTCGCAGTTTCACTAAGCCTTTGCAGTGCCCTTGTTCTCTTCTGTCCCCTCAGCCACAACAGTTTCAATAAATCATACACTGATGCAGCCACGAGCCCTCTTGCAAATTACTATACTTGGCCGCTTTTAAATAATGTTGCTCTTCTAATCTGGATGCAAGTGGCACGGTCAGTTCAATCAATATAACCTGGTGCGATGATGAAGAATGCAGGACTATTCCGGCCATCTTCGATATGTCCTGATACTCTCTGGATATGCCCCTCGTTCAGGTAGGTCTACCGCCATCTCCCAGTCATTTGTACAGTCAAGGAGAGATGGTACACTGCTACCTGATTTACTCGGTGTTGGGTTTGCTGACTTTCCTGCTCTAAAATAGTATGTGTTTGCGGTGTTCGGCTTGACATTGTCATTCGCTTTCATCCTTGCCAGATCTATTGTCGCAGCCAGCTCATTTAGCACTTTATTGTGGCGCCATGTGTATCGCCCTTGCTCTAATGACACCTTGCAAGCTGAGTGCACGTGTTCAAGTGTCTGCCTCTCAGGGCACAGAGAGCACTGCTCATCATCCGACTTTCCACAACTCACAAGGTTTGTGGCCGATGGCAGGAGGTCATACATTGATCTAATAACGAAGTTGAGCCTAAGAGGTGCCATATGCCATATATCATTCCATGTCAAGGACCTTTGCATTGCCCCTTACCATGTAGTCCATTGGCTTTGTTGGGCCTGCTGCACTGCTTTTTGCAAACTCTTATCATTCTCAGCTCCTCGTATGTCCTGAACTACCATGTCTCTGTGCTCCCTGCTTGATGCCTTGGACCACCAGCGGATGTCTCCATGATCAAATCCCCGTCTATTCGTTTGTGTGTATCCGATTACCTCCCTCAGTTTTAGAGACTCTTAGGCAGCATCAACAGCTTCTTCCACTCTCCACTTCCTTTTCGTTTTCAGTGTGGGCTGAATGGATTTAACCACGTCATCTTCTGACTCGCGTAACTTTTCACTCTTCAACAACTGACTTGAAAGGACGCTGTATTTTTGAGATTTTGCAGTACAGTGCTAGATCTGACAGACCTGGTGGTACCCCTAGCCATTTCCTCATGAACTTGTTGACCTTCTGCTCTATAGATTCCACTGTACTTGTGCTTATTTCATATATAAGCAGTGGCCACATCAACTTAGGTATCAACATGAACTGGAGGCACTGCAGTTTGAACTTTCCTAGGAGTCTGCTTTGGTCTATGATCTGTAGCCCCCTGTCTGCCATTTTGTCGTGTGGTGAGTACTGGGGCAACTACGACAGTAGTTTTTGCCAGGAATAGTCTATGAGATATTAGGTATAAGGTCTAAAGAAATTGGCTCGCTAAGAAAGAATAAAGACCTATTCGAGACAGGGACAAGAAGACGGGAATGCGAATGCTTTCCACTGGACAGTGTTTCCTAATTAATTATGGAAAGAGTTCTGTTTCCCCACGACCTTAGCTTCTGCCCTTAGATCCCGTAAAGAAAAAGCCCCCAACCTCATCTGAGTAGAGAAAGGTTCCTGTAGGTGAATATGTAACACCGACAGCACGAGTGATACATTAACAAACCAGAGAATGATCAAACGATCGTTGGGTTTATTAATGAAATATCCACACATATAGGGTTAGTAATGGTTAGAACGTGATGATGGTGAAAGACGATTCACACAAAACACACAGATGAGATAATAAAATTGCAGTTAATTAAGTAATCGTTCATTAAGAATGAACTGGTGCAAAGCGAAATGATGATGATGTGATATGATACGTGTTACCAAAATGGTGAGTACTCTACACAGTCCATGTGTCTCTAAATGCTTTGCATTGATATGACGATTCACGTGTAGGCATACAATGTCCCAAGTTGTTATACGTTATGTCGAGTGGGGTATCTCTAAGTCGAGGACGTTCTGATGCAAACTGTTGTCGTACTGAGAAAGCTGACGAGATATTTATGTATATTCCTTCACTGTTTGAGTATATCTCTGTAGTGTTGATCAACAGTTAATAGCTGTCATATGAACAAAAGGTCTGTTGTCTAATCTCCCGAGTGTACTGGTTAGACTGGATATCTTCACGAAATGTTAGTGATATGTAGACTCATAATCTTGCGTATGTAGTCGTGATTCATAAAATATATAGCGTGCTTCATAGAATGTGCTTAAGAGTGTGTTGCACTTGGTATAAATATGAGATTCCACTTTTGAGCTCTTTTGCTTGACTTCAGATAATAATGATCTTTCGAGTGATTTGAACTTGTGATAACTCTGTATTGAACTTGTGATAACGATGTATTGAACTTGTGAGCAAGCAGTATATGGGTGACGAAAAATGCTGCGTCAACCTTCTGACTTGTGGGTGAGACAATATTTTGAGGAATGAAAGATGTCCTATGGCGAATTCTGCTAGCCAAATGTCCGTTTTTGATAACTTATTTCTGGTTAGACGTCAGACACGTTGCGAGTAGACTCAGACTTCTGATGAACTTTTTTTCCCTTCGCAAAATCCTTTAAGAACACAATATTCATGCCAGAACTGAATTACATCCACTCTGAATAAACACGCGTATTTAGGCTAGGTGTTTTTGGTTTTAATCTCTTCCTCACAAAGTAAAAACTGGACTCCTTCCTCTAGCACGCTACGCAGAAGATTATATTTCTGGAAGTCCAATGTGTTTCTTGGATCCGACATCTAGCTCCGCCCATAACAACCAATCCTTAATAGCCCCTCTGGTCACTCATTCACAGGATCGCTCTTGTCCCCTGTCAGTCCAAACGTGGGTGTGGTTTGACAAACAGGTATGGAGATAATTGGCGGGCTAATGCAAAAGTGCTGTCAAATTGCTGTCACCTACTCTCTGATTGCTTCCAATGTGGTAACCCAACGCCTGTCTGAACAGCGGCCGACCAAAGATAACACCATTACAGCATGAGACGTTTTCACCTGGCCAATCTGGGCGTCCAATGTGGTGTCACAGAAATTACAGCATGCCCAGATGTCTGATTGGGATGACCAGATGTGTTTTCACCAGATTTATCACGATGCAATGTGGGCTTCAAACGATAATGTCAGGTATGGGGACTCAATCAAAGGACTTTATTTCCCCCGATGAAAGAACAAATGTGGTTCTCTAGATACCGGTCGCGAGTAATCACAACGATGAAATAGCAAATATGGGATAGCAAATGTGGGGTGAAAGAACAAATGTCGGAGAAAATACAATACGAAAGACGTAGGAAAAGATAGAGCAATAAGGCCTTTGCGCTCGTTTATCACACATTTCTATTGTCTGTTGCACTGCCTTCGAGTCTTTTAATGAGGATTCGTACACTCTGCCAAGGCTTTTAACAGGTTCCCCAATGACAGTAGGGATTCTTACTTGGAAACCATGAATATGACCTCTGATATTTTCCCTTTTCTGACTATAGGCTTCTCGACTTATTGGGTTTGAAGCTCATTCTGCACCAGCTGACTAGTTCATCCAGGCGTGCTAACATCCACTAAGCCTGATGTTCATCTGATGTCAGAATTGTCGTGTCATCCATGAATGCTTTGAGCGATAGCATGTGAAACATTCCACTGAGCTTTGAACCTATATCCATTCCTTTAGCAGCATTGAGCATTACCTGCATAGCCATCACGAATAGTATCGGAGAGATGGTACATCCCATGACAATTCCAACGTCTAGGCCAATCCACTTCGTTGTGTACTCTCTGGTTGAAAATCTGACTGAGAACCCTGCGAAATACAGCTTCAACATTGCTGCAATCTCTTGTGGAACATGATACATTTCTATGCCCTGCGGCAACATCTGGTGTGGAACGGATCCATAAGATCCAACCAGATTACATGGAGATTCGTTCTGTCAGATTTGCCTTTAGAGTGGCTTCCCATATCATTGTGGTATGCTCTAGACATCCTGGTGTACCTGGGATACCTACATTTCTGAATGGTAGTGTCAATGTACCCATTTGCCAGGAGGTATGTATTGAGCCTTTTTGCCATCACTGAGAAGAATATCTTGCCTTCCACATTGAGTAGTGAGATTGGCCTGAACTGACTGATGTCTGTGGAATTTTGTTCCTTCGGGATGTAGACGCCGGTCGTCTTTCTCCATTCCTTGCTTACATGCTGGGTCTTCCACGCATTCTTCAGTAAAAGGAGCAGTCGTTTGAGCACCTCAGAGCATCTCTTATACACAACATATGGAACACCACTAGGACCTGGAGCTGACTTACACCGAGCTTTCTGGACAATGCTTTCTACCTCGTGCATCGTTGGGTGCTTGGTGTTAAATTCAGCTCCTGGCGTACTCGGCCATTTAAGGCCTACCATGCTGTTGAGCGGCTCATCTTTGCGACCAACTGAATAGGTCATTCTAGGGTGTTCTTCCAGATCTTCTTTCCTGTGGTTTAGCGTTCCCGACTGTGGCTGCTCAAACAGTTCTTTGGCAAACTTGAAGGGCTCCCTGAAGAATCATTCCCTATCCCTTCGAGTCTTCCTTTTCTTCCTGCAAAACATTTCGACTCTACAAAGGGCATTATGTTGGCCTTTCAGGTGCCCCCAAACCTGTCGTAACCCTTCCTTGTCTGTGGCAACTGCGTTCTTGAACAGTTTTCGGGCATGCTTCTTCTGTTGGAGAAGAGCTAGAGAAAGATGCGCAAGAAAACCAGAAATTGTTCTATAAGACCGTAAAGAACATGAGGATGGAAAAACAATACCCTCTAAAATTTAAAAAGGACAAGAAAGGCAAATTGCTTACTGCCCCGAAGGAAGTAATGGAAAGATGGAAAGAATATTTCTCAGAACTCCTGGATGGTGAGCATGGTGAAGCATCAGAAATGATAACCACTAGCACAGAAGAGAAAACCAATGATGATGAAGATGATATAAAGATGGAAGAGCTGAAGGCAGCACTGGAGAAAATCAAGATGGGCAAAGCAGCAGGGCATGATGGTATAACATCAGAAATTGTTAAGTGCATGGGAGCATCAGGCGACCTATTACTCGTAAGGGTTTTACAGGCAGCGTGGTACAACAAGACCATACCAAAGGATTGGGAGATGCCATCATAACACACATTTCCAAAAAGGGTGACAATCGACAGTGTGGAAACCATAGAGGCATATCCCTTCTCGGTGTCCCTGGTAAAATCTACTCTAGAATCCTAGAGCAGAGACTCCGACGCCTAGCCGAACCACGATCAAAACCTAATCTTCACACTCAGACAGCTGAGTGAAAAGGCCGTTGAGTATAAAAGTGAGATCTATCTTTGTTTCATAGATCTGGAAAAGGCAATTGACAGGGTCCCTTGGAGCAAACTTTGTTACTTTGGGACTGTTTGGCAAGGAAGAACATTCCAGCACCTCTGATTCATGCTATACAGAGCTTCTACAAGTCTTGCAGAAATTATGTGAGGACAGTAAACCATAAGTCAGAAGAGTTCAGGACGACCACTGAAGTAAGACATGGTGATATCCTGTCAACTTATCTTTTCATACTCCTCATGAACGGTGTCATCAAGGCATGTAAGGAGAGAAAAAGAAAGTATTCAGTGGGGTACTGGAAGATGACACAAGTCTGTATTTCAGAGCTGGAATTTGCTAATGATGTTGCCCTGATTGCTAAATCAGAGGCACATCTCCAATCCAACCTGCAAGTCTGGAAGGAAGAGCATGAGAAGAGAGGGACGGTCATAAGCAGTTCTAAAACAGATCCTGGTTTAGGTCGACCTTTTTAAATACCTCGGAGCTATGATAGACCGAAAGGGAGGCATCAAAGAAGAGATGGCCACTCGACAAGCAGCAGCTGTGAGACTTTTTCAGGCCATAAATCGAGGATTCCTCAGCAAGAGAGAGGATGGTAAGAAAACGAAGATGGCTGTTTACCGATCCACCTATGTCACAGTCTTGACATATGGATGCGAGTCATGGGCAATGACTACAACCCAGAAAAGCCTTATCCAAACCTCAGAAATGAGGTATCTGAGGAAGGTGGTTGAAGTAACAAGAAGAGACATGGTCCGCAACCAGACGATACGTCAAGGCCTTAAATCCCACCCCTTGAAGACCCAAGTAGAACAGTCGGAACTAAGATGGTTTGGCCATGTCTGAAGAATGGGAGAAGATCGGCTACCACGACAGCATGGGAAACAAACAGCCAGGGATCAGGAATCAAGACCCCCAGGACGA
Organism: Oreohelix idahoensis; assembly: GCA_024509875.1. Classification (NCBI taxonomy): domain Eukaryota; kingdom Metazoa; phylum Mollusca; class Gastropoda; order Stylommatophora; family Oreohelicidae; genus Oreohelix; species Oreohelix idahoensis. The sequence continues at coordinate 81,027 of JAMPIV010005974.1, forward strand.
ACCAGAGTCTTCTGGGAGGACAACATTATACAATATTTGAAGGACCGAGGACTAGAATGGAACCAGGCCAGGAGGAAGACAGCTGATAGGATAGTCTGGCACTCTCTCTTCCAAACCTCTACACCTCGCGGTAGAAGTGGAACGACTATGTAAGTAAGTAAGTAAGGCTTCTTCTGTATCCTGATTTCTTCTATTTTAATTTGTCTTCTACCTTTTCGCGGTGCGTTACTTTCCTTTGCCTCCCTGACTCCAAACACTATACATGAGACAATATATACAAGTATACGAGGGGCGTTCAGAAAGTAATGCACCACATCGTTTTTCTCAGGAGCTGTTTATTCAAAAAGCATGAAATTCATACACAATATACATGGATATGTCATGTAAACATCGGTATTATTCAACATAATTCCCATCAACTTGTACGGCTTTATGCCAGCGCAAATCAAGTGCATGTATTTCTAGCCGGTACCAGATTTTGTCTTGACCATGTAGCCATTTCTTCGCTGCATGAATCACTCCTTCATCATCTTCAAACCTTGTACTACAGAGTGCATCTTTAAGTGGACCAAATAGATGAAAATCAGAGGGTTCCAAATCGGGACTATAGGGTGGATGGGGTAGTACAATCCAACCTAATTTGGTGATTGCTTCCCGTGTTGCAAGACTTGTGTGTGGGTGCGCATTGTCGTGAAGGAGAAGCAGGTCTGTTGGATTCTTGTGCGGCCGAACTCTGTGAAAATGTTGATTGAGTTTTTTCAGTGTCTTAATGTAAGCTTGCGAATTGATTGTCTCTCCTCTTGGCATAACGGTTCCACAAGAATCACACCTTCAATGTCCCAAAAGACAGTAATCATGACCTTTCCAGCTGAAGGAATTGTCTTGAATTTCTTTCTTCTTGGTGATTGTGGATGATGCCACTCCATTGACTGTCTTTTTGTCTCAGGTTCAAAATGATGTGCCCACGTTTCGTCACCTGTAACGATCTTAGCCAAAAAGTTCCTCCATCAGCATTGAAACGCTCCAACAATTCAGAAGAAATTGCTTTCCTTTGCAATCGGTGGTCATTTGTGAGACTTCGAGGAACCCATCTTGCGCAAACCTTAGAAAATCCGAGAGTTTTTATAACTGCATTTGCACTACCAATGCAGACTGACAGCTGTAAGGCCAATTGTTGAGTAGTGATTCGCCTATCAGTAAGAATAATGCCCTCAGCGCACTTCAACATTTCTGCGTTGGTGGCTGTGGCAGGACGTCCACAGCGCGGCCAATGAAGCAGCTCCGTATCTCCACTTCCTGATTCTTTGATTCTCTGAACCCAGTGACTGACTGTACTCCTGTCGACTGCAAAACTTCCATACACATCACATAGACGCTTGTGAATATTCACAACAGTTTCCTTCTCTACAACGAGAAATTCTATCACAAGTCGCTGTTTATAACGCAAGTTGCTAACACGCTCCATTTCAACGGTTTAGGGCAGCCGTATTATTTAGCCGGTTGTGGTGCAATTTGGGGCACATAATTGGCACATGCCATATTTGAATTGTGCAAAATTTCATGCTTCTATCTTCATTATTAGCTGAGAAAAACGATGTGGTGCATTACTTTCTGAACGCCCCTCGTATATATACTAGCAATAACTCGTAAACATTGACAGGTTATGAATTATAGTTTTGTTTATGTTACATGTATTCGAGACGTTACTATTACTACTGTGGTCATTTCATTGCAGGCGGCCGTCGTTTGATATTTGTAGTGAAAATTATAAGGATGGATTAACTATGTTTATCAATAAAGTTGTTGGCTTCTGTCAATAATCAAACTGTTTATGCACACCTTCATTTGCGCACTTTTCTATTTTCGGGAGAGTACATTTAAGGGGAAACAATACAATTAATGTCTAACTTTCAACCACAGTTGCACCCCCTTAGCTGTGGTCGAAAGATAATGTACTCTCTTGAAAATAGAAAGAAGTGCCCCAATAACGGTGTGCAAAGTGTGACAGACCGAAGTACCTTATTCCGGGAATTATGGTATTGGATATATATATATAGATATATATATATATATATATATATATATATATATATATATATATATATATATATATATATATATATATATATATATATATATATATATATATATATATATATATATATATATATATATATATATATATATATATATACGACTCAGTTTTATAAATAAACTAAACAGGGTGATTGAAAAAGCCTACATTTAACTTGTTATTACTTGACTCATATGAAACAAATATCAAAGTAAATACAATGAACTAGCAATTATTAAATAAAATGCTGAGACCATTAACATTATATCTCAACGTGAGAGCTGCTCGGTTTAACACATGACGTCATAGTAGGCCGCAGTTTTTGTTTTGTTGTCTCATGTAACGTCAGATTATTTCCACGTTTGATTTTTAAATTGTTTTTCGTTTTATTTTGCGTCTCAAAATAAAACAATAATTAAAAAGTGTTACCCAAATTGCAGTTATTGCCCCTTGTTTTGACCTTTGTAACATAAATATCCGATAAATACACGTGTGGATGTATTAATTTAAAGGGAAGTAACGTTTATATCTGCTCGCTAGAAGCATTGGTACTTTTGTTATTATCTCCCTTCATCAGTCACAGTCACAAACGGGAGACTAAGATTACAAGTGTAAATAGGTTATGAGACAAAGTTGACAAGTGTAAATAGGTTATGAGACCAAGATGACAAGTGTAAATAGGTTATGAGACAAAGTTGACAAATATAGAGAGAGTATGAGACAAATTTGAGGAATCTAGATGTGTTATAAGAGAAAGTTGACACGTATAGATAGGTTATAAGACATAGTTGACTCGTGTAGATAGGTTATGAGACAAAGTTGACAAGTATAGAGAGAGAGTATGAGACAAATATGAGGAATCTAGATATGTTATAAGACATAGTTGACTCGTGTAGATTGGTTATGAGACACAGTTGACACGTATAGATAGGTAATAAGACATAGTTGACTCGTGTAGATACCAACGGGCTGTCACCCGTTTGCCAGTCACTTCGATTACGGAAACAACGGCAAATGGATTGATTTGCCATTGCCCTAAAGACGCCAATAGGCGTGATGGGAAACAATGGCAAAGAAAACCTATCTGCTGTTGCCCTAAGACGCCACTAGGCGTAATGGCCGCTGACTGCTTTGACGGTCGGTGGCTAAGGACGGAAGAAGAAGAAGAAGACTCGTGTAGATAGGGTATGAGACAAAGTTGACACCTATAGATAGGTTATAAGACATAGTTGACTCGTGTAGATAGGTTATGAGACAAAGTTGACACGTATAGATAGGTTATAAGACATAGTTGACTCGTGTAGGTAGGTTTTGAGACAAAGTTGACACGTATAGATAGGTTTTAAGACATAGTTGACTCGTGTAGATAGGTTATGAGACAAAGTTGACACGTATAGATAGGTTATAAGACATAGTTGACTCGTGTAGATAGGTTTTGAGACAAAGTTGACACGTATAGATAGGTTATGAGACATAGTTGACTCGTGTGGAAAGGTTATGAGACAAAGATTAGACGATGATGCTGGACTTAGATAGGATACACATTAAGGAAACCTGTTGGTAGCGTTACAAAACAGTCCATGTTCTGGAATGACCAGAGTAAGAGATGTAAAGATAGACCAGACAACACACGTAGACATTAACTGGAGACAGAAATAAAAGTGATAAAGTAAAGATGGAAAGATCTTGAGAGGTTGGCACAAGACGGGAGAGCCTGTCAAACATTTTGAGTAGGTCTATGCTCCTTCAGGAATTGAAGGATAAAGGCAATAATGAATAAAGAGAAAACGGCAAAAAAGAGTGGGGAAATATAGGTGAGAAAAAATATAAAACAGATGAACACGAAAAAAACAGATAACACGAGGTCAAACGAAAACTAAATAAGCACGTAAAGTAGAAACATTTGCGTTATTGTGTTCAGTTGTACTAACTAGTTTCTCAGGTAGTCTCTGACAGTTCCAGGACATAGATTTGTATTATTGTATTCAGTTATACTAACTAGTTTCTTAGCCAGTCTCTGACAGTACCAGTAAGTTCATATTACTTTCTTCAGCTATCGGTCACTGACAATTAAAAGTGTAGTATCCTCAGGATTAAAGGTATTTCCCCCACCCCCTCATCCTTTTTCTACTGAAAACTCAGAAAAGGTCGGTTACAAAAATTCAATAAAATTATAAACTGTATGAGATAGGAACGTGATCTTTTCTTTAACTTTGACATTTCGGTAAAATATCATTTAGTTTGAATGTTCTACCACTCTGTTGATGGGACTGTAGAAAACAGATTATCTGACAGAGGCTGTACGCTTTCTAAATTAAAAATATTCGGAAACCTGAAAACAGACATGATTTTGTCAAGGTAGATCTTTAGAGAGCTCAGTGTTTCTAAAGTAGATCTCTACAGCTCTTGGGTTACATTCCGCTACAAGAGTGCCTTACCAGCAAACAACAGTCATTATTACATTCACCGTTCCTCACCCCTTTCCCTTATTTTAGATTTATTTTATCACTGTTCGTGACGTTTTGAACTGGTGTGAAGACTTAAATATATTGTCATCGTAAACATTGTTTATAGATTTGGATTATTGTGTCCAGTTGTATTAACCAGTTTCCAATCAAGTCTCTGACAGAACCAGTAAGTTCAAAATACTTTCTGCTTATATGTGAAGTCTTACTTAAAATATTAAATTGTCTGAATATAAAGTACTAGTAAGATTGGATATTGACAACTAGTTCTTCAACAATCTAGATTTAATGTTAATTCAACTTATTAATCATAATGACAGAAGATTTTATTTAATATCATAGAGCTAATTTTAGACATACCTCTAGATGGGTCAGTGATGTGTTTAGAGACTGGAATGAAAATCTAAACTCTGTGAACCATGTAAACATGAAGCATAATATTTATAAGGGAGGTAATTGTTTATTTGCAAGGGAAACAACACAAATGTTAGCAACAATAAAAGTTAAGTCTTATGCGTATTTTAATGCTAAAGGAACCAACATTATTTTTAAAAGATATACAAAATCATATTAAGTTATATCAGATTTCTGTAATAATGTTTCTTTATTGTATTACTTTGTATTTAAAAGTTCTTATGTTTTATTAGATAAATAAAATTACACACTAGATTGCTTACTTGGGCAGTCTGTATTTGTTAAAACGTGTAATTGTTCATACAATACAGCTATGTTATCCCCATACTAAAGCCAGATAAGGAAACACATGTCTAGACTCATACCTCCATAAAACTTTACCACACTGCAACATTGGTGAATACTTTAGAAAGTGGATTGAAATTATATACACAAAACCTGAAAGCAAGGTTTTGGTAAATCATTCATTTACTGGGGCTTTTGGGCTGACAAGATCTGTAAGGCAGGGATATCCCCTTTCTCCTCTACTCCATGTACTGTACTCGCTCTAGAACCACTGCTAGAGAAAATTACACCAGACAGTAACATCAGAAGCATTTTTATTCGGAACAAAAGTTGCTTGCCTACGCAGACGATACCACCTTCTTTCCCCCCAATGATAGGTCTATACAAAATATTCTGGACACTTTCACGCTTTTTGGTAAAGGTAGTGGGTCAAAATTAAACGTCCAAAAGTCTACAATTATGGGTATAGGCAGATGGAAAAACAAAGCAGATTTTCCCTTTGATTTAACGTCAACAACAAACATGAAACTGTACGGTATATACTTCCCATCTCACCCGAACCGCACACACAAAGTCACATGGCAGAACTTAGTCGCATATACCACAGACACACTTCACCGCTACAAATACAAAAATACAACCATTTTTTCCAGAAGTGCTATAGTGAACTGCTTTATTATTCCAAAAATAATTTACATTGCTACAGTCTTTGACCCTCCACAACATACGGTGACAGAGATAAACAAGGAGATTAGGCGTTTTGTTTTTGGACACACTTTATTTAGCATTAAACATCAAACACTCATGCAAGAGAAAAGATTCGGGGGAGTTGGCCTCCAGGATATAGGGACAAAAATAAAGGAACTTCGAATCAGACATGTAGGAAATATAATAAGAGACCCAGAACGACACACATTAGCCCATTACTACGTAGGGCTTAGACTTGCTAGACTGAGGCCAATAAAGAACAATGTCCCACACCATTACGGCACACTACCACACTTTTACAGGACATACATACAAGCCATCAGAGGACACGAAATTTTAATTAACCAGAAAACAAACAAAATTTACAAACACTTAGTCAGGTTACAAGCACCACCTTTACACCTAAGAATTAAAAGAGGTTACAATTACTTTATAACAGATTACACTGGGAGGAGTTATTTGTAGATGACAACTTAGCTATGTTCGGTATACATTGCGTGAAAACATACACGTTTTAACAAATACAGGCTGCCCAAGTAAGCAATCTAGTATGTCAATTTATTGCTCTAATAAAGTACAATAGTTTTTAGAATCAAAACTACGCAGTAAAAGGAACACTATTATAAGAATCTGTTATTGCGTAGCATGGTTTGATATATTTTTAAAACATAATGTTCCTTTTCTTCGCATTAAAATATGCATAACTCTGAACTATTATGACTGCTCACAACTTTGTTGTTTCCCTTGCAAGACAATCACCTCCCTTACATATATTATGCTACATGTTTACATGGTTCACAGGATTCAGTTTCATTCCAGTCTCTAAACACATCCTGACCCATCTAGACATATGTCTAAAATTAGTTCTATGATATGATATTAAATAACATAATAAATAAAACATAAATAACATAATAAAATAATATATATATATATATATATATATATATATATATATATATATATATATATATATATATATATATATATATATATATATATATATATATATATATATATATATATATATATATATATATATATATATATATGGCAAATATGTAATCGAAGTGTATGATCAGCCCGTTTGGTATATATATATATATATATATATATATATATATATATATATATATATATATATATATATATATATATATATATATATATATATATATATATATATATATATATATATACTAGCAATAACCCGTCAACACTGACAGGTTATTAATTATAGTGTATTGTTTCTGTGACAGATTATGATAATTGATTTCATATATCTATTTTCTTTATCTTCATTTTTCTTTTTACCTAGCTTCACCTACGCCTGTTGGGTTAACATAAAATCTCCTATTACTCAGAAATCTGTCTCTCTTTTCTCATTTAGCACGCATTGTATTGCGGTTCGCTAAATTCTTTGATGAGAGTCTACCAGAGGCATATTATCTAACGTGAGCTGTAATTCTAACACCAGCGCCAGAGATCAAATCGTTGTAGAGATCAGACAGCGACCTGATTTGAATAAATTTGAGTAGATATTGGGAACCTAAGTGAGACATCTGTATTACCTTTCCCTGAATCCGTTCATTCGAAAAGTAATTAAACACGGCGAATTGAAAGATCTAAAGACATTGCTTGCTTAAATACGAGCAGAGAGACGAAGGAAACTCACACTGATTAGCGCATTGCCGATGTCTGTTCTAAGCGAGAACGAAGATCCTACGTTTTCGGCTTTGAATTACGTATAAGCCGAAAACTGAGCGTAGAATTTCCCATAGGTGAGAACATCTGGTAGGGTCTGGTTTTTGGGGGATAATTAACTATCTCCTTTCATCTTTAATATATATATACCTCAGAAATCTAACTCAATTTATCCAGTACCTCACAGATTTCTCTAGACAAACTAGCTTCGATTCTAGAATAACTTGCATTAAGTGAATTTCTTAGTAGTCGTTGGAGAAAAGTCTCAGTAGTTCGGTGTTGAGGTAACTAATATAATAGTAGTTTGAGTTATTTAATCTTTTTAAATCGTCAATTATATTTTACTAGTTATTTTCTGAGCAGAGTGATTTACTAGTTAGGTCCGTTATATTATTTCTCTAAAGTTTTACAGTGTTGCAGTGGATAGCAGAACAAATAAATATTTCTAGCTAAACTCTTTAAGCTATAATAACAATTTAATTAACTGCTAGTAACCAGTCAGAGAATATTTTAACCAACTAAGTAAATGCACTGATTCACCTTGAGTATTGAGGAAATATGTATTTATTTCTAATTCATGATGATTAATTCTTCTTAAATGACTAGAATGTATTTCACGGGAGTTTTTTAAACGATGAGACTAGCTCTAAGCTTATAGTTTCTAATTTAAGTTAAATAACCGAAGTGGATAATATATCCTATATTACGCGGGGTAAGGATAGGAGTGTGTATACTATATTCTGTTAATTATTTGTATTTTCTCCCTATACAGTATTTGGGTTAAACCCTAAACCTTACCATTGGCTTCCATTCCATACGAAACTGGAAATAAACTTTATCAAAGAACATTCTGATATAATATTGGGTTTTTTCAAGGTGAGTTGTCTGGTCTCGTGGTACACCCAGAAAGAGACAGAGTACCAACCCAAATCATATTAGGAATAAATGATAACTGGACTTATGAAATATCCAGATTTCTTTGCCCAATTGCACAAACATTCAGCCTGTTGTGGCTACCAAAGCAAACATTGACATTACCTGTATAACGACCACGTGTTGTAAAGAAGATCGATCCTGAACCGATTTGTTTACCTGACTTGTGATGTAACGATTGAAGATTCCAAGCTAGTGTACAATGTGACATTTAGATCTCTTAATTATTTTACTACCTGAACAAAAATTGAAGTGACCTTTATCAGCATCCTACTTCTCAACATTTGATTAATTAGTCGTTGGAGAAACTGGGGATTGATTTGCCAAACAACCAACCGTGGATGGGCTGTGGGTGCCATTAACAATAGTTCCAGATGTGGTGAAAGCACCTTTGTAGGTAAGAGAGACTGAATTTGTGATCACGGGTTTTTCAGAGCGAGAGAAAGCGGGGGGAAGAATAATTCTATTTTAATATAACTCATGTACTTATTTTGTATTTGCTTATGCAAGTTTTGCTAAAGCTGCTCCTTTATTTCACTTCAGAATAGATTAACGTATAACTCTGTTCTTTACCGTAGAGGGAATTTTAGACCATAGCGTAAAAACCTTTGACTCTTTCGGGGGTTACTATCTTTGCTCTAACGGGATCTTGTCTCAACAGAGGGAGGGAGGATAAAACCTATGAGTCTAACGCTTTAATTAACTCAGTAACCTATGTTCATTGTATTCGATTTTGATATTCAAAGATATTGTTGTGTTGTAGTGTCTTTATGATAAATAAAATTTACATAAGCTTTATTAACGTGTGTCGGTCAGCTTGTCCCAAAAGATCCCAATTCCATAGATATAGGTTTCACGTATGTGCGTCTAATTGTCGTCACGTATCTGTGTGTATAGAAGTGAGTGGTTGAATATATATCTATATATTTATAGGGAAACTGACTGATCTACACATCTCAGTCGTAATCGATAGGCTGGATTGATTATCTCTCAAATCCAGGGACACATTTTACCTTTCACCATTTCATTTGTGAAAAATCTATTTCTTTATCTGATCTCTCACTGAGCTATCACCTGTTCTAGTCCTATTCAGACTGGGTCAAAATTAATCTTAATTTCCCTATCGAAAATATACGACAGTTTCTGTTACATGTATTCAAGATGGTACTATTACTATTGTGGTCATTTCATTGCAGGCGACCGTCATTAGATATTTGTAGTGAAAATTATATGGATGTATTAAATATGTTTATCAATCGCGTTATTGGCTTCTGTCCATAATCAAACTGTTCATGCACACCTTCATTTGCGCACTTTTCTATTTTCGAGAGAGTACATATAAGGTAAAACAATACAATTACTGTTTTTACTTTCAACCACAGTTGCACCCCCTTAGCTGTGGTCGAAAGTTAATGTACTCTCTCTAAAATATAAAAAAGTGTGCAAATGACGGTTTGCAAAGTGTGACACACCGACATACCTTACGGAGCGAATTATGGTATTGGATATATATATATATATATATATATATATATATATATATATATATATATATATATATATATATATATATATATATATATATATATATATATATATGTGACAGGGGCGCTAGGGGTACCTCACACCCAACACCCGTGCACTAAGAAAATTTATAAAGGATCGTTTGACAGGGGTTGCAATTATTGGTTGCTTGCAACCCTCTCAGCAGCAGACTTAACAATTCACGCAACCCAAAGCCTTATGCAGATCAACATTTAATTCTACCGAACAGAACCGAACACCAAACAAACAATCCAACAAACACCCAGTCAGTGTTCATAGACTGTCTGAAAAATAATAAATAAAACAACGTCTAAGTGAACATCAATAGCATGGATAATAACACTTACCATACAGAAAACATGCGCCCACCTGACATCATCAACTATCTCACACACTCATGCGTGTCGCCCAATGCGACTAGTATGGTGTTGTGCATGAGGCTGGCAATCGCACCGGGTAACATAGGTTGCTACCGAAACCACTACTGCAAAAGCATCTGAATGCTCCATGCTGAGGTAAACCACACCGGTGGCCCCATGCTCCCTCAGGAGCGGAGAAGAGAAATATACATCTGGTACGCCCACGTGCTCTCACAAACCATTGTTCACACAACAATAATAATCAACTGGACATAAAATAATATTCTTCAATACATGTACAACAAATAATCTCAATAATGAGAATTAACTACTACCTCTCAACCGACCCACATCAATACTCGTTCCCGCACTCTGAACATGTCGTAAGTGACGACTGGTGCGCCTGGCCACAAACGTGTCATATGTGACCCCTGACGAGATTGGGAACTCATCACATGAAACACATTATTACAGGAACAACCACTGTAACAGCATAAAAATGCTTCTGTTGACTTGTGGTGGACACCAGCCGCATTGGTGTTTCCATGCTCCACCAGGAGCAAACAGAGAAACACCTGTCTCAACTTGCCTTACGCACCAGAAATCTAAATGACTATTCTCCCTTCTAAGTAACCACTAAAGATAAACAGTAGAATAATCAATAATCGTGAAATACACTTAATTACTCTTACATTAAAGAATAATATTCTTGGCTTTAACCAAAAACTGGAACTAAATACACCGCGTGTCGCTCGGCATAACATATGATAGGTTTACCACGCGGAGCGTGTTTAATCAGACTCGCTATCGCCACCTTTTATCACCACGAGGCTACTATCTTGCGATCGTTAATCTTAATAGCCTCACACTATGTCTGCCTTTCTGAAGAATGAAATAATCGCTCTTAAACTTTCACATCTATCTATCTATTTATTCCATTAAACATTAAAATAGCCACATCGATATTATTTCAGAATCCTAGAAAACTAATGCTAATTTAAATTAACTCACGTGCTCAAGGCATTTACAGCTTGGCTCTTGTGTGTCTTCTTAGTCTGTTCTCACTGGGCGGCTGTCTCAACAATCGACCAGTTTCGCCACTTTCTATCTCTTTTATAGACCCTACGGCGCATCACTCACTTCACCGCGCGCCACGCGTATCAATCTGGCTACTTAAATATCACACGCGATTATCGCTTTAGAAGGCATGAAAACACAGAAATATACACTATTTCTAGAGCAAAAACACAGCTAATTCGTAGGCTTATTATGGCCTTGTAATAAATCTGCTTGAAGATAACGTGATCAAAAGGCACTAAACCACATAGACAATATGACTGCCCAGATGGGGCCAGCGCCTAGAACGACAGACCTCAAGATGGCGCTGTCACATATTCCCCGCCTGATTTTGTTGTCGTCCCGACAACTACACAAAATCAGGCTCCCCAGTCGTATTCTCCAAATCTGGAGGATCACCTTTTCCTTCACTTCGTCTCAGGTCATTGCTGGTTACTCTAATGCTCGGACTCGCTCTGTCCATTCGTTGGATGATATATGGACCCCCTGTCATTGTGGGGCACGAACTACAACGTACTCGTCTTCTGACCACATATCGCGAATCTCGGATCTCTCAGCGTCGTGCATTCTCTTCTTCACCAATTCTCCGACCTGTAGTGGAGTAGAACACGACAGCTTGTCACATCTCTCTTTCCGGACTGCTGCAAAACTCTGCAACGGTGGCTCTGCTCTTACGTGCGCCCCTCGTAGCCTGGAAACGTGTCCTTCAGCGAGTTTTAGATGAGTCTCCTCCTCTAAATGTCGACCACTTTTCCTGGCGCCCTTATGGTGACAGTTGCCACGGCCATCTCTTGGCTTGCACTGTGACGGCAATGTAGATGTGTTGGTACGCTTAGAGAGGGCGCTCTTTGATGGGCAAACCGATATCAAATGGTCCGGGGACCTACAATGGAAACATCGCTTAGGAAGCGGGCCCTGGGGACACTTGGCTGCCATGTGGTTCGAAAGGTCTCCACAGTTGAAGCATCTTATTTTCCTAGGCTTCCTTGGTGCCCTGGGTCGCCTCCTGCTACCCTTACATCCCTGGCCGCCTTTGACTTTCTTCCCTGCAATAAGCACCTCACACTCCGGTCGACCACCAACCCTCTTTATCTTTGAGCCATTCTGCTCCCCTTCTGTAACCTGACTCCCAGCCGCAGAGGGGTCTAGTTTAACGCCTGTGGACATCGATTCTGTACGTGGCCTAGTTCTCTGCATCTAAAACAACGAACTGTCCTGGTACGTCTCCCCTGCTCCTGAGACATCGCATCAATTTTAGCCTCTAATTGAGCCACCTGTGCTCTCAGCCGCTCTACTTCTGCGTTTAATGCATGCGTATCTGACACAGTCTCTGTTCTTGCCACTTCAACACTGGCAACACCAGCCCCCGAAGCTGCTTCGACACTGGCAACACCAGCCCCAGAAGTGGGCTCAGTCTCCAAAAACCGTAGGGCATAGTCCCTCACCGACGTGAACGATGCTGTTGGCTCCTTGATGATCATTTCCTTTGCAAGCTTTCTTAGTAGGTCATCTCTCAGACAAGCAGCAAACTGGTCACGAAGAAAGGATGGCGCCAAAGGAGTGACGTTGTTCTGCTTTTGTGCCCTTACAACACTTTCAAACACCTCGTGAATGCGATGGGAGATTTCCCAAAGAGACTCCCTTGCACATTGCCGGGTAGAGTAGAACGCGGCCATTACTTCTGGGATGCTCCGACGCTCCCCATACACCCTAAGAATGGAATGTAGCATTGCTTCTGGGTCACCGTCATCAGCCTGAATCCTCAGCTCCCTACGGACACTTGGGGTCACACTGTCAAGAATAACATCTGCCTGGTCCTCTTTACTCATCATCCCTACTCTCCAGGCAGCTCTCACCTCTCTGACATATTCCTCGGCCGTAGGACCCGTGCGCTCCCCAAAGCACCGCACCCTCTTGTGAGTAGGTACCACGATGTACTGCACTCGTTCTGGGTGACGATTTAGCCCTACTACAGGGTCATCCACCTCAGCCACATCTTCGTTATCAGCTCTACTAGCAGCGCGTGTGTTGCGTGCCGCCATCTTGTTGCTAGTAGAGTTGACTAGAAATCTTGACAAACTGGATGATCCCGTCCCTCGCCTTGCACTGAACAGGGTGTTCTACTGTTTCGGCTGTTGCTGCTCTGATTGCTGAAGAGTTGCTTCACTGCGTGCTGTCTGTCAATCCTGCCGACGACGAGACTTGTGACAGGGGCGCTAGGGGTACCTCACACCCAACACCCGTGCACTAAGAAAATTTATAAAGGATCGTTTGATAGGGGTTGCAATTATTGGTTGCTTGCAACCCTCTCAGCAGCAGACTTAACAATTCAAGCAACCCAAAGCCTTATGCAGATCAACATTTAATTCTACCGAACAGAACCGAACACCAAACAAACAATACAACAAACACCCAGTCAGTGTTCATAGACTGTCTGAAAAATAATAAATAAAACAACGTCTAAGTGAACATCAATAGCATGGATAATAACACTTACCATACAGAAAACATGCGCCCACCTGACATCATCAACTATCTCACACACTCATGCGTGTCGCCCAATGCGACTAGTATGGTGTTGTGCATGAGGCTGGCAATCGCACCGGGTAACATAGGTTGCTACCGAAACCACTACTGCAAAAGCATCTGAATGCTCCATGCTGAGGTAAACCACACCGGTGGCCCCATGCTCCCTCAGGAGCGGAGAAGAGAAATATACATCTGGTACGCCCACGTGCTCTCACAAACCATTGTTCACACAACAATAATAATCAACTGGACATAAAATAATATTCTTCAATACATGTACAACAAATAATCTCAATAATGAGAATTAACTACTACCTCTCAACCGACCCACATCAATACTCGTTCCCGCACTCTGAACATGTCGTAAGTGACGACTGGTGCGCCTGGCCACAAACGTGTCATATGTGACCCCTGACGAGATTGGGAACTCATCACATGAAACACATTATTACAGGAACAACCACTGTAACAGCATAAAAATGCTTCTGTTGACTTGTGGTGGACACCAGCCGCATTGGTGTTTCCATGCTCCACCAGGAGCAAACAGAGAAACACCTGTCTCAACTTGCCTTACGCACCAGAAATCTAAATGACTATTCTCCCTTCTAAGTAACCACTAAAGATAAACAGTAGAATAATCAATAATCGTGAAATACACTTAATTACTCTTACATTAAAGAATAATATTCTTGGCTTTAACCAAAAACTGGAACTAAATACACCGCGTGTCGCTCGGCATAACATATGATAGGTTTACCACGCGGAGCGTGTTTAATCAGACTCGCTATCGCCACCTTTTATCACCACGAGGCTACTATCTTGCGATCGTTAATCTTAATAGCCTCACACTATGTCTGCCTTTCTGAAGAATGAAATAATCGCTCTTAAACTTTCACATCTATCTATCTATCTATTTATTCCATTAAACATTAAAATAGCCACATCGATATTATTTCAGAATCCTAGAAAACTAATGCTAATTTAAATTAACTCACGTGCTCAAGGCATTTACAGCTTGGCTCTTGTGTGTCTTCTTAGTCTGTTCTCACTGGGCGGCTGTCTCAACAATCGACCAGTTTCGCCACTTTCTATCTCTTTTATAGACCCTACGGCGCATCACTCACTTCACCGCGCGCCACGCGTATCAATCTGGCTACTTAAATATCACACGCGATTATCGCTTTAGAAGGCATGAAAACACAGAAATATACACTATTTCTAGAGCAAAAACACAGCTAATTCGTAGGCTTATTATGGCTTTGTAATAAATCTGCTTGAAGATAACGTGATCAAAAGGCACTAAACCACATAGACAATATGACTGCCCAGATGGGGCCAGCGCCTAGAACGACAGACCTCAAGATGGCGCTGTCATATATATATATATATATATATATATATATATATATATATATATATATATATATATATATATATATATATATATATATATATATATATATATATATATCAATAGGGTGATTGAAAAAGGCTACTTTAAACTTGTTATTTCTTGACTCTTTCAAAAGTTTTTTTTTGTTAACAAATATCAAAGTAAATAAAATTACATGGGCCATTGTTAAATAAAATGATGTGACAATTAACATTAGAGCTTAACGTGAGAGCTGCTGGGTTTAACACATGACGTCGTAGTGGGCCGCCATTTTTGTTGTCTCATGTAACGACAGATTATTTCCACTTTTGATTTTAAAAAATTTTTTCATTTTATTTTGCTTCTCAAAATAAAACAATAATTAAAATGTATTACCCAAATGGTATTTATTACCCTTTGTTTTGACCTTCGTAACATGAATATCCGATAGATACACGTGTTGATTTATTCATTTAAAGGGAAGTTACGTTTATATCTGTACGCTAAAGGCATTGGTACTTTTGTTATTGTCTCCCTTCATCAGCCACAGTCACAAACGGTAGACCAAGATGACAAGTGTAAATAGGTTATGAGACAACGTTGACAAGTGTATTTAGGTTAAGAGACAAAGTTGACAAGTGTAGAAAGGTTATGAGACAAAGTTGATGATGCTGGACTTAGATAGGAAACACATTAACGAAACCTGCTGGTAGCATTACAAAACTGTCCATGTTCTGGAATGACCAGAGTAAGAGATGTAAAGATAGACCAGACAACACACGTAGACATTAACTGGAGACAGAAATAAAAGTGATAAAGTAAAGATGGAAAGATCTTGAGAGATGGCACAAGACGGGAGAACCTGACAGTTAAGTTATTTTATATTCATAGAGGGTGAGTTAAATGTTTGAGATCCTCGCGTGCACGTATAGTATTTTGTAGACGCACATTTGAGCGCATCTAGGTTAATTGTATGTTATATTATTTGCGTACGACCGTGCACCATTATTAAACGGGTATGGCGCGGTATGTCGCGGTGATTTGTTGCTATACGGGCAACGTACTTGAGGCAGATCCAGATAACTAGCGTCGGGAATAGACGTGATTGATTATGGTGTTCTTACCATAGTCAGGGGAAGACACGAATATATAGCAATTATGATCATCTGAAAGATGAATACACTCTTCTTGAGGGAGCTATGCCAAGAAGCTTGTAATTTGAATATTTAGCAAGAAACGGCCAGTTTTAAGTATCTTGCCTCCGATACTTGGTCTTCTGTAACGTTATGGCAGAGCTTCCACTTGACCAGATATGCCAAGTTGCAAGTACGTCTCACTATGGCTAGGAGCTGATTGAAGCGTAAAGGAATATAGATAACTACGTAAAGAATATTAACATGGTCACTTCGTCAGGACCATGTATACTACCAATCCGTTAACCTTGATGTGGTAACGGTTAGTGCAGTCGGTCAACGTCTTTGGTGAATTGTAATTGTGCTATGTACATTTTCCTAACGTGACCATTGCTGATGAAGAATGTATGTAAACTACTGATGAAAAGTTTCGTCATGAATAAATATGTTTTTAACACTAACTCTTCCAACGAGTACCGGGTATAGTGTTTATCCGTGCGAACTGTCATCATGTATTGACCCATCTAGCTTTGATACCGGGTCCAATTATCATTAACCAGATCATCATCATACGCAAAAGAAAGGCCCACATTATATTCGCGTTACCTAGAAATACGTCGGCCACATGTTGTAAGCCCGACAGCCCTGACAACATCAGTGACAGTCCAGTAAAGAAAAACCACCGGTAACACTGACACGCATTTTGAGTAGGTCTATGCTTCTTCAGGAACTGAACGATAATGGTGATAATGAGTAAAGAAAAAACGGCAAAACAGAGTGGGGCAATAAAGGTGAAATAAAAAGTATAAAAACACAAAAACACAGAAAAATATAATTACGAAAAAGACAGATAACACGAGGTCAAACGAAAACTAAATAAGCACGTAAAGTAGAGAGATCTGCATTATTGTGTTCAGTTGTTCTAACAAGTTTCTTAGCTAGTCTCTGACAGTACCAGTACATAGATTTATATTATTATATTCAGTTGTACTAACTAGTTTCTTAGCTAGTCTCTGACAGTACCAGTACATAGATTTATATTATTATATTCAGTTGTACTAACTAGTTTCTTCGCTAGTCACTGACAGTACCAGTACATAGATTTGCATTATTGTGTTCAGTTTTACTAACTAGTTTCTTAGTTAATCTCTGACAGTACCAGTACATAGATTTGCATTATTGTGTTCAGTTGTACAAACTACTTTCTTAGCTAGTCTCTGACAGTACCAGTACATAGATTTGCATTATTGTGTTCAGTTGTACTAACTAGTTTCTTAGCTAGTCTCTGACAGTACCAGTACATAGATTTGCATTATTGTGTTCAGTTGTACTAACTAGTTTCTGACGGTACCAGTACATCTTCTTCTTCTTCTTCGATCCTTAACCACCGACCGTCAAAGCAGTCAGTGGCCATCACGCCTAGTGGCGTCTTGTAGGGCAACAACAAATTGATTCCACTTTGCACGGTCGGTGTCCATCCTTCGTACAGTGCCCCAACTCTGGTTCATTCTTTGCATCTCAGCCTCCACAGTCCTCCGCCAAGTTGTTTTTGGTCGGCCTCTCTTTCGCTTTCCTTCAGGGGTCCAAAGCATAGCTGTTCTTGTGATGGCATCGGGGTCTCTTCTGAGGACATGACCAACCCAGCTCCAGCGTCTGCCAGCTATGATGGTATGCATGTCCTCTTGCTTGCTACGAGTAAGCAGATCTTGGTTGGTGATGGTATTCGGCCAAAAGATTCGGTGAATTTTTCTTAGGCATGTTGTGTGAAAAGAGGACAATTTTGACATTTCTTTCTCTGTGACTCTCCAGCATTCCACACCATAGAGAAGCACAGAAAGCACGCAACTCTGGTATAATCTTAATTTTGTGCTTGTGCTGTATTGGGAGGACTTCCAGATGTTATTTAGGCTAAAGAAGGCTGTTCTTGCCTTATTCATTCTGATGTTGATGTCTTTGCCTGCCCCACCATCTGGTGTTACTATGCTTCCTAGGTATGTGAAGGTATCTGTCTGTACCAGTTGCTGATTCCTTACTGATATGGGCTCAGGGTTGCTCACATTGAGCGTCATGACCTCAGACTTCTTTAAATTGATGTTCAAGCCCACCTGCTGGCTAAATTTATTAAGTCTATCCGTTTTTTCCTGGATGTGTTGATGTGAATGTGCCAGCAGTGCAATGTCATCTGCATATTCCAGATCTTCCAATGTTGAAAATGTAGTCCATCTTATTCCTCTTGGACTGCCCTCTGTTGTCTGGCGCATCACCCAGTCTATGACTGTTAAAAATAGAGTGGTTGATAAGGGGCATCCCTGTCGTACTCCTGTCTTCACCTCGAAGGTTAGGTTGCTCTGCCCAACACTACACGTAAAGTTGGCATAGAGGCTTTTTATGATTGACACTATGCAGCTTGGAATTCCATAAGCCCTCAGTATTTTCCATAGACTGTCCCTATGTATGCTGTCAAAAGCCTTTTCAAAATCAACAAAATTTATGTAAAGCTGTCTTTGCCATTCTGAGCACTGCTCTATAATGTTCCTGAGAGTGAATATATGGTCTACACATCTTCTGTTCTTTCTAAATCCTGCTTGTTCTTTCCTCAGTTGTACTAACTAGTTTCGTAGTTAATCTCTGACGGTACCAGTACATAGATTTGCATTATTGTGTTCAGTTGTACTTACTAGTTTCTTAGTTAGTCTCTGACAGTACCAGTACATAGATTTATATTATTATATTCAGTTGTACTAACTAGTTTGTTAACTAGTCTCTGACAGTACCAGTACATAGATTTATATTATTATATTCAGTTGTACTAACTAGTTTCTTAGCTAGTCTCTTACAGTACCAGTACATAGATTTGTATTATTGTGTTTAGTTGTACTAACTAGTTTCTTAGCTAGTCTCTGACAGTACCAGTACATAGATTTATATTATTATATTCAGTTGTACTAACTAGTTTCTTAGCTAGTCTTTGACAGTACCAGTACATAGATTTATATTATTATATTCAGTTGTACTAACTAGTTTCTTAGCTAGTCTCTGACAGTACCAGTACATAGATTTGCATTATTGTGTTGAGTTGTACTAACTAGTTTCGTAGCTAGTCTCTGACAGTACCAGTACATAGATTTGCATTATTGTGTTCAGTTGTACTAACTAGTTTCTTAGTTAATCTCTGGCAGTACCAATACATAAATTTGCATTATTGTGTTCAGTTGTACTAACTAGTTTCTTAGCTAGTCTCTGACAGTACCAGTAAATAGATTTGCATTATTGTGTTCAGTTGTACTAACTAGTTTCTTAGTTAATCTCTGACGGTACCAGTACATAGATTTGTATTATTGTGTTCAGTTGTACTAACTTGTTTCTTAGTTAATCTCTGACAGTACCAGTACATAGATTTGCATTATTGTGTTCAGTTGTACTAACTACTTTCGTAGTTAATCTCTGACAGTACTAGTACATAGATTTGCATTATTATATTCAGTTGTACTAACTGGTTTCGTAGTTAATCTCTGACAGTACCAGTACATAGATTTGCATTATTGTGTTCAGTTGTACTAACTAGTTTCTTAGTTAATCTCTGACAGTACCAGTACATAGATTTGCATTATTGTGTTCAGTTGTACTAACTAGTATCTTAGTTAATCTCTGACAGTACCAGTACATAGGTTTGTATTATTGTGTTCAGTTGTACTAACTAGTTTCTTAGTTAATCTCTGACAGTACCAGTACATAGATTTGCATTATTGTGTTCAGTTATACTAACTAGTTTCTTAGTTAATCTCTGACAGTCCAGTACATAGATTTGTATTATTGTGTTCAGTTGTACTATCTAGTTTCTTAGTTAATCTCTGACAGTACCAGTACATAGATTTGCATTATTGTGTTCAGTTATACTAACTAGTTTCTTAGTTAATCTCTGACAGTACCAGTACATAGATTTGTATTATTGTGTTCAGTTGTACTAACTAGTTTCTTAGTTAATCTCTGACAGTACCAGTACATAGATTTGCACTATTGTGTTCAGTTGTACTAACTAGTATCTTAGTTAATCTCTGACAGTACCAGTACATAGATTTGTATTATTGTGTTCAGTTATACTAACTAGTTTCTTAGCCAGTCTCTGACAGTACCAGTACATAGATTTGCATTATTGTGTTCAGTTGTACTAACTAGTTTCTTAGTTAATCTCTGACAGTACCAGTACATAGATTTGCATTATTGTGTTCAGTTGTACTAACTAGTTTCTTAGTTAGTCTCTGACTGTACCAGTACATAGATTTGCATTATTGTGTTCAGTTGTACTAACTAGTTTCTTAGTTAATCTCTGACAGTACCAGTACATAGATTTGTATTATTGTGTTCAGTTGTACTAACTAGTTTCTTAGTTAATCTCTGACAGTACCAGTACATAGATTTGTATTATTGTGTTCAGTTGTACTAACTAGTTTCTTAGTTAATCTCTGACAGTACCAGTACATAGATTTGTATTATCGTGTTCAGTTGTACTAACTAGTTTCTTAGCCAGTCTCTGACAGTACCAGTACATAGATTTGTATTAATGTGTTCAGTTGTACTAACTAGTTTCTTAGCTAGTCTCTGATAGTACCAGTACATAGATTTGTATTATTGTGTTCAGTTGTACTAACTAGTTTCTTAGTTAATCTCTGACAGTGCCAGTACATAGATTTGTATTATTGTGTTCAGTTGTACTAACTAGTTTCTTAGCCAGTCTCTGACAGTACCAGTACATAGATTTGTATTATTGTGTTCAGTTGTACTAACTAGTTTCTTAGCCAATCTCTGACAGTACCAGTACATACATTTGTATTATTGTGTTCAGTTGTACTAACTAGTTTCTTAGCCAGTCTCTGACAGTACCAGTACATAGATTTGTATTATTGTGTTCAGTTGTACTAACTAGTTTCTTAGTTAATCTCTGACAGTACCAGTAAGTTCATATTACTTTCTTCAGCTCTCTGTCACTGACATTTAAATTTGTAGTATCCTCAGGATTAAAGGTATTTCCCCCACCCACTCATCCTTTTCCTACTGAAAACTCAGAATAGGTCAGTTACAAACATTCACTAAAATTTATAAACTGTGTGAAATAGGAACGTAATCTTTTCTTTAAAGTCAAGTTGACATTTCGGTAAAATATCATTTAGTTAGAATGTTCTACCACTCTGTTGATGGGACTGTAGAAAACAGATTATCTGGCAGAGATAAAATTTACATCCAGGCTGTACGCTTTCTAAATTAAAAATACTCGGAAACCTGAAAACAGACATGATTTTATCAAGGTAGATCTTTAGAGAGCTTAGTGTTTCTAAAGTAGATCTTCACAGCTCTTGAGTTACCTTCCGCTACAATAGTACCTTACTAGCAAACAACAGTCATTATTAAATTCACCATTTCTCACCCCTTTCCCTTATTTTAGATTTTATATTATCACTTTTCGTTACGATCTGAACTGGTGAAGACTTAAATATAATGTCATCGTAAACATTGTATATAGATTTGGATCATTGTGTCCAATTGTATTAATCAGTTTCCAATCAAGCGTCTGGCAGAACCAGTAAGTTCAAAATACTTTCTGCTTATGTGTGAAGTCTTACTTAAAATATTAAATTGTCTGAATATATAGTACTGGTAAGATGGGATGTTGACAACTAGTTCTTCAACACTCTAGATTTAATTGCAATTCAACTTATTAATCATAATGACAGCGAATGTTATTTAAAATCATATCATAGAACTAATTTTAGACACATCTCTAGATGGGTCAGTGATGTGTTTAGAGACTGGAATGAAACTCTGAATCCTGTGAACCATGTAAATATGTAGCATAATATATGTAAGGGAGGTAATTGTCTTGCAAGGGAAACAAAAATAATTGTGAGTATCCATAATAGTTAACTCATTCATTCCAGAGTTATTTTGCACGCTGTGCCAGACTTTTTTGTTGGCAGAATTTTATAGAGTGAAGTGTTCATCTTTCAGTCTAAATTTGTTTGTGAATTTTCCTTTGAACATGTACTTATTATATACCAAACTGTAGGGAAATGAATAGAGAATTCAAATATATAATGTCTGTGGTAGTATTAACACAAGTATGTTCGGTATAATTTAATCATTTTGCATGTAAAATTGAAAAACGCTAAAAAGTTGACTGTAGATTACGGTCTTACCAAAGACAAATTACTGTCGTAGACAATAAAACTTTCTTTTTAGTCTTCAAACGTCAAGTTAATCCATATACAAAGTAAAAAAAAAACATGCTTATGGCCAAAATTAGTACATTTAGTGTTATTCGCACCAGTTTTTCCGTGGTTCTTTGTAAGAAAAAAATAAATTATGCAATCGTGCATTACGTAATTTTCAAACAAATAAATAAGAATAACGTCATATAAATACTTTTTTACTCTTGTTTAATGTTTTAATAGTATCCCTAGCTTCATCTTCTACCAAGAACTAGTGATTAGATGTTACGGTAGGTCTAGTTTTGTTGCTTTTTGATCGGCCAGAATATGACTACGCCCACTCATCAACTAAATCTAGTGTGTCTAGATTTTCTGCATATATTCCGTATTTTGACAACAAACTGTGACTACCAAACAATCATCATCAATGTCAGCAATGTTTCAAAGTAGTTTGACACAATTATTTGCTTAGGAGACTTAGAAAATGTAAATATAAAGCGTGACATATTTCTCTAGCAAAAACAACGAAAAACGTAAACACGCGAATCTTTAAAAAAATTGTGATAATAACATCAAAACACGCACATGTGCTGATTAACTAAAGTCAAATTAGTTGTTTAAATAGTAGCGGAAGTCATTCTACGAGTTTTAATATATGAACTGCATTAAGCGGACGATTTTTAGGTTTTATTCGTGATAAACTTGGATATTTAAAAAAACCACGCAAACACAAACCAAGTTGGTTAACCCCACCCCCACAAAACACATACCAAGTTGGTTAACCCCACCCCCATAAAACACATACCAAGAACAAGAAGAAAAAAGCGGGATACGCGGAGGAAGACAGGATAGTGACTACGCCAGGATGTACAGGACAATTTGTAGGATAATGATATTTCGGAGGAGATACAAAGATTGAGAACCGAGTGGGATAACTCGGAGAATGAGGTAGACATGACAATGATGGAATATGAGCAAAGATTACAGGATGGAGATGAGAGATTAAGAGAACAAGACAGTTCACAGTGAGGGCGAGGAAACCGAAGCAGAAGATACACAGGCGCAGGAAGAAATGGAGCAAGGGATTAGACGAGGGGCGAAGAGGTATTGGACGTCATCAGACCATTGGTCTGATTATGATAGGCGCCTGGCAAATTTGAGAAATACGACACAGTTAGAGGTGAGACGAAATAGAAAGAGTTGGGCAAGAGAAGTAGACAAAGTCGATCATATACATAACAGGAGAAGTAGACAAATTCGATCATAGACATAACAGGAGAAGTAGACAAAGTCAATCATAGACATAACAGGAGAAGTAGACAAAGTCGATCATAGACATAACAGGAGAAGTAGACAAATTCGATCATAGACATAACAGCAGAAGTAGACAAAGTCTATCATAGACATAACAGGAGAAGTAGACAAAGTCGATCATAAGCATAACAGGAGAAGTAGACAAATTCGATCATAGACATAACAGGAGAAGTAGACAAAGTCGATCATAGACATAACAGGAGAAGTAGACAAAGTCGATCATAGGCATAACAGGAGAAGTAGACAAATTCGATCATAGACATAACAGGAGAAGTAGACAAAGTCGATCATAGACATAACAGGAGAAGTAGACAAAGTCGATCATAAACATAACAGGAGAAGATAACAAGATTTAGACACGTCCATTTCATGGTACTCAAACTGGTCACAGTCTGACGAAGATTGCGATGGTAGTCGTAGGGACAAGGATAGAAGGGCCCATGGACGAAGAAATGGTGGTGGAGGACTAGGAAGAGATAGCTGCACTTTGTAGACGGTTTGACCGCATGAGTGAGTGTTAGTATACATAATTTATTTATTGTTATTTATTTATTATTTTGTTTATTTTATTTTATTATTTACTTCTTTTTTGTCCCAATTACTATCTTGTTTGTTTAAAGAAAAAAACCAGCTCATTTTTTTATTAAGATTTCATGCTGTAAATGAATGCTGTTATGTTAACTTTATAATGTTGCATGCCTTTAAATTAATGCTTAAAGTAACATGTTGGAATGAAAGGATATAGTATGCAAGATAAATGAGAGTGAAAGGGTAAAATGTTAGACGGGCATTCACGCCCAATTCTTAACCCTTCGAAAATAAAGTTCGTTCGTTCGTTCGTTCGTACTCCTTACTTCTTCCATCGTTTCCCTTGGTTTATGCATCTCATCTATAACCTCGTATCTCATAATCCTTGCCTTTCCATGTCGCTTCTTTTCTCTTCATTTACCGTTATTTCTCCTATTTCTCTCTTCATCTGGACTCGTGTATCGGTAATCTCGTCGATCCACATCTCTTCCACTACTACTTCTCTTATTTCTCTCTCTATATCGGCTCTGAGATCGGTACTCTCTTTGATCTCTACTTCCCCTTCTGTTCTCCTTGTTCTTTGACTCTTTGTATCTTCTGCTGCGGTTTCCTCGCCCTCCTGAGTGTCTCCCTGTGAACTGTCTTGTTCTCTCAATCTCTCTTCTCCATCCTGTAATCTATGCTCATATTCCATCATTGTCATGTCTACCTCAGTCTCCGAGTTATCCCACTCGGTTCTCAATCTTCTTATCTCCTCCTAAATATCATTATCCTACAAATTGTCCTGTACATCCTGCGAAGTCACTATCCTGTCTTCCTCTGGCGTATCTGGCCTTTTTTCTTCTTGTTCTTGGTATCTGTTTTGTGGTGGTGGGGTTAACCAACTTGGTATGTGTTTTGTGGGGGTGGGGTTAACCAACTTGGTTTTATCCCGGGTTTTTCATGCATTCCTGCCGTTGTTGCGATCTGCCTACTCCTTGGTGGTTGTCTATGTTCTCTGCTGGGAGTGTTTTCATGTGATGTGCACTTCTCGCTTTGGTCCGGTACTTCTGTTTGTGTGCCGACGTCTCTCCTTGTTTTCTGTTTGCGTACCAACACTAACCATTCGTCTCTGCGTATTGTCCTGTCTCTTGATTGTTGTCCTATCCTGAATGTTCCATGGCCTATTGCTAGGACTTTCATATTCTGTTGTAAACCTTCGTTGGTAAGTTCTGTTCCTGGTGTTCCGCCATGATTCTACATATAGCTGGGCTTTTTTATTTCTTCTAAAATTGGGTGTTTTTTTTTTTCTGACTTCTTGTAATAAAAAGTAAAATTGTCCAACATTTATTGGTCTTTCTCCAAGTAATATACAGTACTAGTTAATAAGTTGGTCACTCATGTCTTCCCCTTTTATGTACATTTTATAATCCCTTAGAAGATTTGGCTGTCAAACATTAAATTATCGACAATTAACATTCACCTTAGCTCTACCGTACGCTTAGTACACCTATGACCATTGACAATGTGTTGTTGTTGTTGCTGCTTTGATGCGTTGATGGGTGGAGAGCGGGCTCTTATCTGTCCATTCTTGCCTCTTCTCATTCCATCTTGGTCTACCCTGTTCAACCTGAAAGTTGGTTCTAATTGGGGTATTTAGTGTCATTTTATTTTCTAATTTTGTATTCAATTTAAATATCTATTGTCTTTTGCGGTTGCTGATTTTTATTTATATTAGTATTTGTCCATTTTATTTTCTCTTTTGTGATGTTTATAGATAACTATTGTCCTTTACACTTGGTTGTAATTTGTGTTGGCATTTGTTCTTTTTGAGTTGTTGCATTATTTTTTTCTATATCTCGTTGTCTTTCTATGTCCTATGAGTAGTTAGTTTTTTGTTAATGCTTTGTTAGTTCTTGCTGTTTAATTTTTATTTAGTTGGATGTTTTTCCTGAAAAGTACTAACCTTATATGTTTTCCTTTGTTTTATGTATATATCTTTTAAGTATTGATTGGGCATCTCTTGGCGCATCTATACTTAAAACCTTATCACCTGTTAAGTCTATATTGTGATTTCTATAGTAAGTTTTTAATTCAAGTCTTTGTTGATTATACTTTTTACAGTGGATCAGGTAGTGGTCTATGTCATTCTCTTCCTGGCATTCTTGGCAGTGTGGCTCTTCTATCATATAGTATGCTGCACCGAGACGGAGACGCCACAGTTTTTTGTTCGAAGGTATCTTTAATTCTTCTCTGACCTGGCACGTCCTCGTTGGTTCATTCAGCAGTTTGAACGCGTGTCTGCCTTTTCTACTTTCCTTCCATGTTGTCTTCCATTCTTCGTTTATAGTTTCCTTCACTTGGCTCTTGATCTCCGACCTTCCCAGTCCTGCTTTTATATTGTTTTTACTTGTTCTTCCATTCTTGGCGTTCTGGTCTGCCAACTCGTTGCCAGCAATACCTATGTGTGCTGGAACCCACACTAGCCTCACACTACATCCTCTGTTCCCTAGTGATGTATTAATTCTAGAATTTCTTCCTTTATGTCTGACCGGCTACATTTACCTGGGTGTTCTAGTGCTTGTAGTGATGATAGTGAGTCTGTAAATATCGTAACAGCTTCTGGTGGGTTATCTTCGATTATTTCTAGACTTTTAAGAATTGCTACCATCTCTGCGGTAAAAATCGATGCTCCTTCCGTTACACTGTAGCTCTTTTTTATTCCCCATTGTGGTATTACAACTCCAGCACCTAATAATAATATAATAATAGCCCCTTCAGTCATAACTGACTATGGGAATGCGCCCCTGAAGTGGCAGCCCTCAGCTGCTTATTTTCCTGGTGCTCCTTTCGACGTTTTCTCCTCACCTCTGCTTCTTGTGTAAGCCTCTCTTCGCCCAATCTGAGGTGGCGCCGTAAATAGCATCGCCACTTAGTGCGATCGGCAGCTTCATCCTCCCATGTTGCTGGATCCATGTCCAGTGCCCTCATATCTCTCTTGCACACATCTTTGAACCTCAGCTGTGGTCGCCCAACTTTTCTCTTGCCATCTGCTAATTGTCCGTAGAAGATATCTTTTGGGATGCGACCATCTTCCATGCGGCGAACATGGCCAAGCCAGCGAAGTCTGCGCTGTCTAAGAAGCATATACATACTTTGAAGGCCAGCACGTGACAACACCTCGACATTTGTCACTTTATCTTTCCACGAGATGCCGAGGATGCGGCGTAGACACCGCAAATGGAAGGTATTGAGCCTTCTTTCTTGCTTAGCATAGGTCGTCCAGGTCTCGCTGCCATATAGGAGTGTGCTGGTGACGCAGGCATTATATACCGCAGCTTTGGTCTTCATTGTGAGTTTAGAGTTTCCCCAAACACGCGATGTGAGGTGGGCAAAGGTAGCTGCAGCTTTGCCAATGCGGCTGTCAATTTCTGTATCCAGTGAGAGTTTGTCATTGATGGTAGACCCTAGGTATGTGAAGTGGTGCACCACTGCCAATTCATAGTTATCGATAGTTATAACTGGTGCAGCACCCACATCCTGACTCAGCACATTCGTTTTCTTTAGACTTATTGTGAGGCCAAAGTCCTTGCATGCTTTAGTGAAGCGATTCATCAAGCTCTGAAGCTCCTGTTGGCTTTGAGTGACGACTGCAGCATCATCAGCGAACAACAAGTCTCTTATAGTGACCCTTCTGATTTTTGTTTTTGCCTTCAGCCTTGAAAGATTAAACAGACGGCCATCTGACCTAGTGTGAAGGCATATTCCTTCAGTTGCATCTCTGAATGCATGCTTCAAGAGTAAGGCAAAGAAGATTCCGAAGAGGGTCGGAGCCAGAACACAGCCTTGTTTAACGCCACTTCGTATATCAAAGGGCTGTGACGTGCTTCCAGCATATTGGACTGTTCCCTTCATGCCGTCATGGAATGACTTTATCATTTCCAGCATTTTAGAAGGGCAGCCTATTTTCAGGAGGATTTTAAAGAGTCCATCCCTACTAACCAGGTCGAATGCTTTTGTGAGGTCTATAAAGGCGATATATAATGGTCTTTTCTGCTCTCTTGATTTTTCCTGAAGCTGGCGGAGAGAGAAGATCATGTCTGTTGTTGATCTGCCAGCTCGGAATCCACACTGTGACTCTGGATATATGCGCTCAGCTAACTTGTGTAGTCGCATTAAGATGGCTTTGGCAAAAACCTTACCAACAATACTGAGAAGAGAGATGCCTCTGTAGTTATTGCAATCACTTCTGTCTCCTTTATTTTTATACAGTGTTACAATCTTGGCATCTCGCATGTCTTGAGGAATAGTTGTCTCTTCCCAGCACTGGCACAGCATCCTATGCAGGGGATGTAATAGCGTGCTCTTACAGCATTTGATTAAATCAGGAGGAATCCCATCACTGCCTGGTGCTTTGCCAAAGGCCAAGCTATCAATGGCCTTGCTGAGTTCCTCTAATGTTGGTTCGGCATCCAGCTCCTCCATAGTTGGCAGACTGTTGACACCATCAAGGGCTGCAGGCGTAACGGTATTGTCTCTAGCGTAAAGCTCAGAGTAGTGCTCGACCCACCTCTCCATCTGCTTACCCTTATCGGTTAGCTTCTCTCCGCTGATGGTTTTTAGCGGTGCCGTCTTACTTTTATGGGGGCCAAGTGCTTTCTTTATACCGTCATACATTTGTCTAATGTTGCCTGTTTGCGCTGCGATCTGGATGCTCTCACTGAGCTGGAGCCAGTAGTCATTTGCACAGCGTCGAGCAGTTTGTTGAACTTTGCTTCTCGTAGCCCTCAGGATCTGTAGGGTTCTGGCACTCGGTGAACGTTTGTATTCATTCATAGCACTGCGCTTAGCTTCAATGACAGGTGCCATCACATCTGATGAAGCATCAAACCAGTCATTTGACTTTGCTATTTTCTTACCAAAGGTGGCAAGTGCAGTACTTTGAATGGTGTTCCGTAGATGCTCCCAGTTCTCTGTAATAGTATCACCATGCTGAGGGCTACTGAGCACTTTCTCGAATGTTGCAGTGAATTGAGCGATCATGAAAGGGTCTGACATCTTGCTGGTATCACTACGTGGTTTCCGTTCATGTCTGACACGATAGAGTTTTCTTGGTTGTGCTCTGATTTTGCAACAAACCAAGGAGTGATCTGTATCACAGTCTGCACTATGGTACGAGCGCGTGGAGAGCACAGACCTGAGGAGTGGCCTTCTGACGAGAATCAGGTCAAGTTGGTGCCAGTGCTTGGATCGTGGGTGTCTCCATGACACCTTATGCTGGGGTTTTGTCTGAAAGTAGGTGTTGGTCACGCAGAGGTCATGGTGGACGCACAACTCTAAGAGCCGTTGTCCATTTTCATTCATCTTGCCAATACCAAACCTGCCCAGACATGAAGGCCATGAAACATTATCGGCACCCACTCTAGCGTTAAAGTCACCAAGGAGAACAAGCTGTTCTTGCCTAGGTATGCTTTTGATAAATGCTGTTAGATTCTCGTAGAACTCATCTTTAGCTTCTGAGGCAGAGTACAGAGTAGGAGCATACACACTGACAAGGGTGATGGGACCTGTGCTAGTTTGCAGGCGGAGCGTTAACAGGCGTTCTGATCCATTCTCGCCTGGTTCAACCATTTTAGTTAGCGATTTTTTGACGGCAAAACCTACTCCATGTTCTCTAGCTTTATTAATATCTTTCCCTTGCCAATAAAATGTGTAGTCCTTCTCGCTCACCGTTCCAGAGCCCGCCAGGCGCGTTTCCTGAAGTGTAGCTATATCCACCTGAAGCCGTTTAAGCTCATCATTAATTATGGCTGTCTTCCTTACATCGTTTACATCCTGTAGGTTTTCGGATAGTCCAGTCAACATAGTCCGGACGTTCCAGCATCCCAATCTGAGAGTTTGCTTATTTCTATTTTTTCTATAATTGCTTGGTGCAAAATTTTCTGTCCACAGTTCGGGTTTGACCCTAATCCCCATGCACCCAATGGGGAAAGCAGACAGTTGCGGGACAACACCTTATTGACTGGGGGCTGCCCAGCTTGAAGCGGGCGGTAGCTGTCCAGTGAGATCCTAGAACCTCTCCCACTGTCGGAAGTAGCCCCTGGCGCCATGCCCTACGCCAATTGGGCAAAATGCTTATAACCGGTAACTGCTACTTCCCGTGTTTTGCCGACACCTATAGGGTGAAGCTGGAGTGTCCTCTCCAGGGCGCGAGCTTGGGCACAGTTATATGGAGATCAAGCTGTTGCCCATGCAGCATGTTCCCCCTCTCCACACAGCCGGTGGATCCAAAGGAACGGCAGTAGCCGATACAGTTTGGTACCAGCCATGTCGCAGGAGTTGCCAGAATAATGTTGAATCGACATTAGACTGCCTTAGGGACTCCGACTCCGGATTTATCCTCAGGGTTTACTCCCGAAGCCAATTCCATAAATGGATATTCCCGCAAGGCAGCGGTGGTTTGAATTCAGAGTTCCTTCTCTTAGATAAGCTACCAACCAAGGATCACGAGCCCTATCTACCCGAAGCTGCTGGTTTTAAGGCGCCAGTCGCTCGCCTTTGCCCCTTCTCCCATCAGTAGAAACAGTTCCGCCGGGCTCAAATTGAGCCACACGTGAAGGCCGGGAGCTGGACTTGGTTGTCAGAGGCTGTTTGAGGCGCGTGCCATAGAAGTATTTTATCTGCAGTGAGAGCTTATCCTCACTACAACTCCCGGCAATAACAACCTTTGGAACCTAGTTGCCCACTATCACCCTTGGATCCATCAGTGTAAACGGCCAGACTTTGTTTAGTTAGTTGATCTATGAACTTTCTACACTTGTACGCATTGCTGAGAATAGAGAGCAGTGGAGGACCCTGTCTGCTGATGCTTCCACCATGGCACCCCTACGACCCATGACGGGTTATGGGTTGAGATGATGATGATGAACTTTCTACTTATCATTTTGGCTTCCTTATCTTCTATGTTTTGTTTGATCTTTTCAGTGAGTGATTAGTCTATGATTGGTGTTTTTAGTTCCCAGGGTGGTATTTTGCTTCTGTATTTATCACTATTTTCAATTGTGTTTGATAGTTCTTTGAACTGCGTTAGGTCTTCTATAGTTCTCCACCCTGTTGAATATCTATCTTTATTTAAGGGGACGTCCCATACACTTGGTTGGTTTTTGACAAATGCTTTATGTGCTGGGTGGGTCACTTCTTGTGCTACTTTACTCCAATAATTTAATCTTAGTTCTTTCCGTCTTAGACCAAGGGGAGGTATGCCGAGACCTACTTCTAGAGCTTCTACTGGTGTTGATATAAATGCACCTGCAATGGTTTTCATGGCTGCATTTTGAATCCTGTCCAGTTTTGCTTTGTTATAAGCTGCAGCTGAGTCATAGACTATGCTGGCATAATCCAGTTTCCCCCTGATGAAAGACTTGTAGAACATAAGCATTATTTTATTGCTGGCCCCCCATCCATTACCTTTTACAATCCTTAGTATATTTAGGGGTCCCCTACAGCTTTCTACCAATTTGTCTATATGTTTATTATAATTAAGTTGTTTATCTAAAGTTATGCCCAGAAATTGTGTTGTTGAGGAGGTACATATTTTCTGTCCCTTAATGGTTATATTGATTTTGTTATTTTTTTTTAAATTTCCTTTGCTGAAAATCATACCTACTGTTTTGTTTACATTAATTTGGAAGCCCCAACTTTTCATCCACTCTGAAACTTTGTCTATTTGATTTTAAAGTTTGTTGTAAACATGGTCCAAGTTTTTTCCAGATCGCCAAATGGCACAGTCATCTGCAAATTGTGATACTGCATTCTTTATGTCATTAAATTCATCTGCTAAATCATTTACAGCTATAGTGAAAATTGAAGGAGAAATCACTGATCCTTGAGGAATCCCATTCTGTTGTTCATATATTTATGACCTATCATTATTCACCTGTACATCAAAATACCTGTCCTGTAAAAAGTTTTATAGATACCTATAGGTTTTACCAGTAATGCCAATCTTTTTCATTTTGTAAAGAGCTCCATCTCGCCAGCATTCATCATATGCTCTAGCTACATCTAGAAAGACTGCCACTGTTTTCTCTTTCCTCTTGAACCCTAGCTTAACATCATGTTATAATCTTACAAGCTGGTCTACTGTACTTCTGTCTGCTCTAAACCCTGACTGGTTTGGGCTATATAACTGGTTGTTTTTTAGGTAGAATTTAACTCTTTTATTCACAACAGTTTCCAGTATTTTACCTAGTTGTGATGTTAAGGAGATAGGCCTATATGAACTTACATCACGGGCTTCCTTATTGGGTTTTAGGATGGGTACTATCATCGCTATTTTCCATGCTTTTGGTATCTTTCCTAAGCTCCATATTTTGTTATAAAGGGAAGTTATTATGTTTATAGTTCTTTTGGGTACTTTCTTAAGGATTTCATAGCTAAGTATATCTTGCCCTGAGGCAGTATTAGATTTATCTTTTATTGCATTAGTTACCTCTTCCTCTGTTATATCAGCATCTAAATAGTTTGTTTCATCTATCTGGTCTGGTAGTTCTTTTGAAAACTGTATCCTAAGTCTTTCTCTTCTCTCATTTTCTTCATGTACAAGACTACTTTTGGCACTGACTTTATAGAAATACTTGGCAAGGGGATTAGCTTTTTCTTTATCTGTTTCTGCTCTCTTTGGTAGTTTGATTGTTGGCATTATTGTTTTCTTATTGTTCCCTTTGATTGCCATAAGCCTTTTCCATACTTCTCTAATTTGAATGCTAAGTTTAAGTGAGTGACAAAACTCATTCCAGTTAGTTTCTTTAGCTTTAAAAATTATTCTGTTAGATTCATTCCTAATAAGTTTATACTCATCATAGTTTTCTTCTGTTCTGTTATTTCTATATTTACGTAAGGCCCTTTTTCTTCTCTTATGAATTTCTGTACAACTTTTATTCCACCAGGCAACTGGTTCTTTATTCCATTGAGTTTCTCTTTTCTTATTAATGTTATTTATTGGTTTAAGGTGC
This sequence comes from Oreohelix idahoensis, assembly GCA_024509875.1. Taxonomy (NCBI): domain Eukaryota; kingdom Metazoa; phylum Mollusca; class Gastropoda; order Stylommatophora; family Oreohelicidae; genus Oreohelix; species Oreohelix idahoensis. The sequence goes on from JAMPIV010005974.1 coordinate 114,663, forward strand.
TGTGGCATATTTTTATTTGGTATATATTTTATTGCTATTTTCAGAATTTCATTGGTCAGTGTTTCTGCCCACAAGTCAGTATCATCTGAATCCATGTCTTTATATTCCATCACCTCCAGCTCTGATTGGAAAGCTTCCCAGTTTGCTTTTTTATAGTTGAAGGTAGGTTTCTCTGGTTCTGGGTTTGGAATGACATTTTCATGTATGGTTATTATAATAGGCAGATGATCTGAGTTTGTGTCTTGTAACACTTCACAATTTACATTCGCTAGGTTGTTAGTTGCTATACTTATGTCTATTGCTGAGTCTGCCCTATTAGCTTGTTGATTAATTCTAGTTGCAGATCTATCATTTAGTATTAGTAGTTCATTGTTTTCTATGAAGTCAAGTAGGCATTTTCCTGCATTATCTGCATGTTGTCCACCCCAAGCATAATGATGGGAATTAAAATCGCCTACTATGATTGTTTTGGGGCCTAGTCTGGTGCTTATGGCTAGTATTTCTTCATCTTTAATTGTGCCATCCTTAGCATATACATTTAGAATTGTTAGATTGTTTGGTTCAGCTGCTATAGTAACCTGGATACCTTCTATATTGGTTGTATTAAATACTTCCCAGTCTATGATTTTAAATTTTTCGCTAACTAAGACTGCGACACCACCTCCTCTACCTTCTTTCCTATCGTGTCTAAGTATCTTAAAGCCCTTACAACTATATCTACTATTTGGGTTTAAATGGGTCTCTTGAAGAGCATATATATCAGTAGTTAATCCTGTCTCTGATAGTAGGGGTGCAAAATTCATTTTGATACCCCTACAATTCCACTGTATAATTCTAAGTCTTTCTAAATTGAATTTTAACAT
>JAMPIV010005975.1:0-24025 GCA_024509875.1 Oreohelix idahoensis
CACGTTTATATTTATACACTGTGACGTCATTTGTGTTGTTTATTTCATCGCGTTGTCATCACAGTTCTGTGATTATTTTTCTTCAGTATTTCTACTTAATTTAGTTCATTTCTGAGAATGTTTTCATGTTGTCTTTAATAATAGTTTTGTTGTCTCCTTGATCGCCATACACTATATGAAATATATTTGATCATACACTACTAGCTGTGTAGTGAACTTATGAGAAATAATCAACTGATGATTAATTGCTATTATTAGAGGTACACAGTTGATTATACAAGACCTTATTAAAGGCTTGTTTCCCCACAGAGATTGTGATAAAGGGAGCTGTTATTCAAGCTATTATAGCTAGTTTTCCATTTATTTGGAGATAGAGTTCATTATTGCTATTTCAGGTATCTAGTCACATATTGGTATACATTATGTCGACTTTAGATTACTTCATTGAGTTAGGGAAATCCCTAGGCAAGACTGGAAATAAGTTAGAGGAGTATGCTACCAGTCAATATGAAAACACAAAAGGCGGAAGAGAGAAAACAAAAAGCCGAGGATAAAAGAAGAATGGAATTAGAATTTTGAGCAAAAGAAATTGCAGATGCAAGTAGACCAAAGGAGATTCCAAATGGAAATGGAAAAACAAAATAAAGAAACTGAGGCTGAACAAAAGAGATTAACAGAGAAGCTGGGCTGAACAAAAGAGATTAGACAAAGAAGCTGAACAAAAGAGATTAGACAGAGAAGCTGAACCGAGGAGAGAAAGCAAAAAGAGAAACATGAGAAAAACTGTTAGCATTTGAGTTAGAAAAATTGAAATTAACAAACATGGGTAATATGAATCAGTCACTAGTGGTAATGGTAAACCCTTTACTTTCAAGGTCAAGGTACCAGCGTTCAACCCTTCCAGTGATGACATAACATTCTGGCTAAACAGATTTGAACGCTCGTGTCGAGCACATAATGTGGACAAATCACAATATGCTAACCAGTTATCAGAAAATCTGAAAGGTGATTCTCTGACTAGTTTAAGTTTGGTGAAGAGGCTGACAAAGATAACTATGATGTTATTAGGGCAGCTTTAATGAAAAAAATATCAATTAACAGAGGAAGGTTACCGTCTTTGTTTAAGACAATGGTGCCTGAGGCAGGTGTAGAATTCTCAGAATTCACTGCAAAGGCACGTCTCAAGTTGATCGTTGGATTGAGCTTCCAAAACAGAAAAAAACGTATGAAGGACTTATGGATTTGTTGCTCAGAGATAAGATTATGTCATGTGTGAACAAACCTTTCCTTGAATTTATACATGAGCGTAAACCTAAGTCTCTAAAAGAAATGGAACAGTATTGTACCCAATACGTCACTGCACATCCGGACGTAGCTTTTAGCAATTGCAAAGATTAAGGAAAGTATGCCAGTTGCTTCAGCAACACCATACAATCCCAATTATTCACACAAATTTCAGGGACCACAAAACAGGTTTGATAAAAGGGTAACCATAATATGTATCAAAACCAAGTTAACCAATCATTTCAGGGGTCTGCGGCGAAGTACTGGAGACGAGCCGACAGCCCTCGATTCAGGGGTGGTCATAATTATAGGAATTTCCGCAGAGGAAGTCATTATAGAAACTATCCAAGTCATCCATCATGGAGACAACAAGATCATAATTATAGAGATACTCATTATAATGAATATGATAATGGTAACCATGAGAACTATGACTCAAACCCAAATAGGGGTTACAATAGAGGAAACAATAATGATTACAGAGGCAATAATAATCGAGGTAGATCACAATACAAAAAACATAAATCACATTATCAGGCAAACTCTGCACAGCAAGAGTCACATGAAGCCTATAAACAGACTAAAGATAATAATGACGCTAATAATATGGCATGTTCCGCTTTTGATTTTGGGAGAGCATCTCAGTGCCCCCAATGCAAAACATTATTTGAACCAACTACGGTGTCCACTTTAAGTTGTGGCCATCCTCTTCCCGCTCTTCCTGCGTCAGTCGCGCATGATGGAAGAGGTTCTCTTGTCTTACATAAGGGTTTAGTAAATAACAATCCAGTCTCTGTGCTATTTGATTCTGGATGCACCACAATTGGTGTTAGGCAGTCACTTGTAGATCCTTCCCGTGCCACTGGACAAGTAGTCAAATGTGTAACATTTGGCGGCACATTAGAGAAATACTCTACTGCTATCATTAGGATTGCTACTCCTTTCTTTACAGGAGATGTACACGCATGTCTTCTGCCGAATCCGATCGCTGATCTTATCATCGGTCGTATTCACGGAGTCAAAGAATGCACTCCACAACAAATTTCCGTTTGGGAAAAACAAAATATGCAAACTGCTAATGCTGTAGTCACTAGAGCGCAGGCTCTTAATATGCCTCAAACTTCATCTACTGAAGATAATGAAGTGCATAACCAAGGTGATCCCTTGGTAATTTCTCGTGACTCGTTTATAAAACAGCAAGAAGATGATCCCACTCTGAAGAAATTCTTCATTCTTGCAACAAAAGGTGATCCGAATAAAGATACAAAGCGTAAATCGTGGATTACAAAGAAGAATGGCGTACTTGTACGTATGGTTCAAGACTCCATTACGTCAAGTCATTCTCAAATCCTGGTTCCCAAGAATTTGAGAGTTAAAATTTTGCAGCACGCTCACGACTCTCAGTGTGCTGGACACATGGGTTTTTCCCGTACTAAGTCAAGAGTCCTTGCGGCTTTCTTTTGGCCATTGGTAAACAAGGACATACGGATTTATTGTCGATCTTGTAAAGTATGTCAGGAAGTTAAATCCAAAGGTCCACGGCATGCTGCACCTATTCAGGCTGCAGACATTCCCATTCGGCCATTTCAAAAAATGGCGATAGACATCATTGGTCCATTTAAGATAAAGTCTGCTAGAGGACACCAATTTATTTTGACGTGTGCTGATATGTGCACACGTTGGCCGGAGGCTGTTCCTCTAAAGAGCATAACTACTGCTGATGTCGCAGATGCTCTTTGGTTAATATTTTCTCGTCTGGGATTTCCAGCAGAAATATTATCCGACCATGGCACCCAACTCATATCGGATACCATGTCTCAAGTAATGTCTACTCTGCAGATAGAGAGATCTTTGAGTAGTATCTATCATCCTATGTCCAATGGGATGGTCGAACGGCTAAATAGAACACTCAAAAACTTACTAGGGAAGATAACTGAGGATCAACCTCAAGATTGGGACAGGGTTTTACCCGCGGCCCTCTTCGCTTACAGAGAGGTCCCCAATGGACATACAGGATTTTCTCCCTTTGAATTTGTCTTTGGCGCGCGACCGCGCGACCCTATGTCTTTGCTTCATGATCTCATAACCGCTGATAATATTACCGATGACACAAAATCTTCTTACGAATATGTCATCGCGCTGAGACAAAAGATTATCGAAGCATGCAAATTGGCAACTTCTTCTTCTGAATTTGCTAAACAGAAGGCAAGACAATTTGCCAATAAGAAAAGAACCTTACGACAACTTTGTCCTGGTGACAAAGCATTTGTTTTGCTACCTTGTAGGGAAAACAGACTTCTTATTTCTTGGAAAGGTCCGTACGATATAATCTCAAAAATTTCCGATGTTGACTACATTGTCGATATTGATGGAAAGCATAAAACCTTCCACATCAATATGCTTACGGAATTCCATGAACGTCCGGATTATTTACAGCCTATTTTCCAGGCAACGGACGATTCACCAGTCCAACATGGTCATTACTCATCACTGTCCGTAATACAGGATGAGGAAACAAGTTTTTCGGATGTTAATCTTCCACTTCCGATGATTCCACTTCATTCTAGTGAATCATGGAAAAATGTTACTGTCTCTCCTGATTTATCTCTAGGAGAACAGCGACAAGTTTCGTCTATGTTACAAACATTTCAGGATGTCCTTACTGACATCCCTGGACAAACTCATGTCATTGAACATGACATTATTCTAACTGACCATAATCCTATTAGGGTCAGATCTTATCCTATCCCTATACATTTTCAAGCACAGGTTGAGAAGGAGTTGGATGAGATGATAGATTTAAAAATAATTGAACCATCCACTTCTGCATATTCTTCGCCGATGGTTATTGTTCGAAAAAAAGACAATAACATACGTCTTTGCGTTGACTATCGCAAATTGAATCAAGTTACGAAGTTTGATGCTGAACCTATGCCTTTACTAGAAGAGCTACTTACTAAGCTTTCTAAATCTCATTTTTTCACTAAACTAGATTTGTCTAAAGGATATTGGCAAGTTCCTTTATCTGAACGCGCCAAACCAATTACGGCTTTTTCTACACCTAGAGGCCCTTTTCAATGGAATGTCATGCCTTTCGGCCTTATGAACGCACCGGCTCCATTCGTACGCATGATGCGTCGAATCCTATCTTATCGGTCAGATGTCATTGTGTACCTAGACGACATCTGTCTTTTCAGCGATACTTGGGAAGATCACTATTCGGGGTTAGTTGAATTACTGTCTACTCTACGCGAGTATAACCTGACAGCGAAACCCTCTAAAGCCTGCATTGGTTTTAGCGAAATTTCTTTCCTAGGCCATCGAGTTGGTCATGGTTTCCTAAAGACAGAGGACCATAATATCACTAAGATACTTAACATCTCTATTCCTAAGACTAAAAAGGTAGTGCAAAGTCTCTTAGGTCTTATACAATTTTATGGAAGATTCATTCCGAATCTATCCTCTATCATGGCACCTCTTTCTACACTACTAAAGAAAGGGTCGCCTAATATGGTCCACTGGTCACAGGAATGCCAATCCTCTTTGGATAAGATTAAAAATTTGTTTTCAACACCACCTATTTTAGTGTTACCTACTACAGATAAGACATTTGTTCTTCGTAGTGACGCTTCATCAACTGGGATTGGAGCGGCACTAATGCAAGAGTACTCTGGAACTCTGCATCCTGTAATGTATATCTCCAGAAAACTTAATGCTACAGAAAGGAATTATTCGGTTTTAGACCGTGAACTATTGGCTATGGTTTGGTCAATTCTCAAACTACAAAGATTCCTTCTAGGCGCACATTTCTTAGTAGAAACCGATCAGAAAGCTCTTACGGCTATACAGAGTAAGAATTTGAAGAGCTCGAGGTCTACTCGATATGCAATTGCTCTTCAACCTTTTCATTTTTCGGTACGAGCTATCCGTGGATCAGATAATGTGATGGCAGACATTTTGTCTAGATGCCCACATGATTCCACCTAACTCTTGGGTCTTGGACTTCTTAACACATCCAACTCTACAACAGTTTTTCTTTTCTATATCAAGATAGATACACATTGTAATTTGTAATATAGTGGTTGTATCACTACTATCACTACGTTCATTGATATATATTCACCACTACTCTTTAATGATTTTTCTTCTTTGTCAATCATGTACTTATAGTGCTTAAATATGAAATTGTTATATGCATTGTGTCATTGCCAGCATTGTAGTATACGTTGGCGGCACCTCCCTGGAAACATTTATGCTTAAGAGAAATGCTTTCTCTGAGCTGTTGAGATGTATTCTCACAAGTCGATCTATGCTTCGACTTTACCTTAATATGAAATTATAAATTGCTCTTATTAGTCATCTGCGCATTATTCGTGCGTTGTGAGCCTATTGTATGTTGCTCTCGGATTTAAAAAAAAATTTCTGTTACCACAGATTAAGGTGACAATGTATATAGTTATTATAATATTTATCTGTCTGAGGGAAGGTATTTGTTTTTAGAATCAGGATGTTTCCTGCCAAAGATATATCACCCATGATTGATTGATACTTTTGTTATATGGGTTATCTCCCCTGGAGATCGAATTTGGCTATGAATCCAGATTTCGTTAGTCTGTGCCTTGTTGGCCAGAAAACCAGATTGTTCTTGCTTAGGTTTATGCAGGAATGTTTATGGTCCGAGTCTATGTTTACTCTGTGTCTATTTCAGACGATTCGGTCTTATACCGTGATATCTTGGTATGTCTAAGTGGAACTATTTTTCCTTGTACTGAACTTTGGGGTCAGGGAATTTCTGCGCATGCCGAGAGGAAAGAGGGTCTTCCGTGATGATGGAATGCCTGGCGAAGGCCATGTCGAAGACGAGTCCTCAGTCTGTTGATCTCTGTGATTTGTTATGGGGACGAAGATAATTTCTGATATGATTATTAAGCCTATTAGTCCCCAGTGTTTATTCTATAACGCCAGGAGAGGGGCGTATGTGTTCTGCTAGTGTATTTCCCATGCCCAGGTAAAAGAACTTTTTGCTGAACTTTTTCGTCCTAGGCTTAGCTGGGCAGACGTCTACATTTTGATTATCTATATCCATATGTCGGGATGACATGTTACCTAGCAGCACTGAATATGATTGTATGCAGCAGTTATGATGAGAGAATATGCTGATTCTTGTAGAAACATTTGCGTTTATGAACAAAGCTTATATTGAAGATTTACTATACATCTGTATAGTGAGCGATGCTCAAAGGGAACCAGAAGCCATTTTGGATCCTAACTTTTTGTCGATCATCGATCAGAGAACGGGGATGCCCCTTATTATCAGGTGATGATTAAGAGATCCCAGTTATAAAGAAAACCCAATACTGGTGGGTTAACATTGTCTTCAGATAGATTTGCTGAGCTTTACGTAAAGGAATCTTTGCTAGAAAAAGGTTTCTGTCTAGGAGTCATGCTTGAACAGTATTTATTAACTGACAACGCTCGGTCAGTAAGGCCTGATGGATTATATTGAAAAAACAGTGGAAATCTAAGTGCTTGTCTACGATGTTCCATTGTAATGTTCTTCAACATAATGCTAACTTAAGATGGTAGACCAATGACCAACAGTATGCTATTTTATGTCGACCTGTTTTCCTGTAACTATACTCGTACAGTCCAAGGGTGTGCGTCCAATTAAACAGTATTGAACGACCACAGTAGTCTGCATCATTAACTTCTAGATACATGTGAGTGAGTGTTTGATCTTCTAGTCAACTCTTCAGAACAATCCATGCATTCGCGTACTGACACTCACATTAACACCCAAAGTCAACAGTACATCCTTGTCGGGGCCTCATTACGTTTTTGGACAATGTGACCTGTATGCCCAACACTATGCCGGTTTTGAGTTGACCATCTACACCTATACCAGCTGTATTAACATTAGCACTTATTAACGTGGTGACCGAAAATCAGACCTTATCAGTAGCTCCTTCATCATGGCTGTTATGGAACAAGATAAACGACATCATCATTAACGAATAAACTAATTGAAAAAGCTAGTGCAGCAAAAGGTGAGGAAAAAACGCTGACACTGGATAAAAAATAAGCTGAGGAAACAACCTGGTAGCATTACAAGACAGTTTAGTTCTAGAATGTCAGAGTAAGTGATAAAGATGGAGACCTAAAAACACACGACAGAAAGGAACTAGAGGCGCATAATAAAATGGTTAAGGAAGCTAAGTAATATCTTGAACGACAGCACAGGAGAGTAAGGTCGGTTTTCTACTGGGAGATGACGGGTAATGCGTTTCTGAACGAATTAAAACTATATCTTTTAGCGCAGGTTTCTTAGCCTTTTTATGCCATGGCCCACAATGATTATCTAACGAAAACTATGGGACCCCTCTGATTTTGCAATCAAGGCTATGGATCCCTTCTTGGGGGAAAAAAATGTACATAAAAGGATCCCGCTGCACGCCCATTGCGGCATATTGGGAATATGGTGTTAGGCCCATTCTTTCTTGTCCATCGGCACACTAGGGATGATGTGGTCAACATCACGCCGGCCGCCTTAACCTTCCAAGAGTTGCTCTGGTACCCTATTCATAAGGCTGGATCGACCTTGGAGCCGTTTGCGGTCTCAAAAATCCCACCTCAACTGGGGATCGAACCAGGACCACCTAGCTGGAAGTCAGTGCACTTGCCACTGCGCATAATAAAACATTTTACATTTTAAGTTACGTACATTGGAGACGCGCTGGTGTAATTGTTACCACATTGCGCTGCCGATCAGGTGTTTCAAGGTTCAAGCCCGGCGTGAGCATTTGCAGAAGTGTCACCGCCCGGGATTTTGACTGAATAAACTGAACGGCTCCTGAGATAAACCCTCTGTGGATGGGAAGGAGCGAAGCTACTCACCGGAAGTCCACAGGGTCCACAGGCTCCCCAGCCTCGCAATGACATGTTATTGGGCCGAAGGGCTGAAAGCCCAAGTGATGCTGGTTAAAAAAAAAAAGTTACGACAATTAGGTACATTGAGTTTTTTGCCAACATAAGATAAACTATTTAGAATGAGAAGAACAATGGTAGCAGCTAGTCCTGAGAAGCAGGAAATAGGATGTTGGGAAATCGTCAACCCTTGAGGTAGGCCAGTATTCTCTAAGATACACCAAGTAAAGACAACAGAAATTAAGCTGAACAGAAGTAATAATATCATAATATTTTGAAAAGACTTATGAAGAATGTAAAGGGCAGAAAATGTTGACAGCAGTGGTTTTCAAGTCGTGACCACCATAACCAATAGAGACAGCAAGAAATACTGAAGCAGCAAGAGTGAACGAGTGAGCAAGACATTGTATTAAATATTGATTTGAAATTATAGATGTACCAGTCCGCCAACCTTATGGGAAGGTTGGGCACAGCATTTTACACTCTTTACTTTATTTTCTGTAAATAAAGTTCAACGTTAAATTGCTACTGCTGTCAGAATGGAGCCAGTCATCGATCATCCATCACTTGTTGGTTGTGCACTGTTGTCGTTATATCAAAAGAAAGCAGTCATTCTAAAACCATCAAACATAAAAAGCTGCCTACTATTCAGTGTAGTCATCCCAACCATATACGATCAAAACAAGGTAGAATTAGAGTATGGTAGACAACCATCACAAACGGCATCATATACCCATTTGGTGCCTATGACCAGTTCACAGTCAAGCCTATATGTCTACGGCCACACTAGCTGCAACGCTGAGGAGCCAGAATAATGCAGACCTGGATGGTCTAAGAGTAGTGCTCCACAAACTATGTCAACGATTCAAGAGGATTGTGTTATACGGATATCATCTTATTATAGCATCCCCCAGCAATGAAGAAGCTGACAGATTGGCAAAGGAAGGGGGGAAAGCTACCTCTTCCTGATACCAAGCATAATTTTCGAAGATGGAAAGAGTTGTTATCAGAACCAGATACAGAAACAAATGGGATGCAGAGCATCCAGGACACACACATAATGATGCATATTACCAGTTCAGCAGAAGAGAACAAATGATAATCTTCAGACTCCACACGGCCACAACAGGTTGGGATACTGTTAAGTCATGTTTTATTAATGGGAGTTAGGTGTTAAAGATTTGTATGTATGGGTCGGATTTTTGTACACACGTTAGTTAGCACACTTTGGTGATGAGAAGATTTTTTAGTTGGGGGCTTTATGCTCGGTAATTTTTGAACATTGCTCAACTGAGTAGTTGTTAGTTTTTTTTAAAAAAATAAGATAAAGAAAGTTTTCGAATGTTCTTTGTGATAGTTTGGGGAAAGAGACGGATGAGCTGAGCTGAGTTCTCACGCGGTTAGTTCGCGCATGAGTAATTTTTTACTAAGCTGTAACTGAGGGACTGTAATCTCGTGACAGTACGTTCCTGGCCGAGCATCGAGATGGTTGTTTCATCTCGTGAGTGTGTCCAGAAGTTATTATCGAGGGGAAGATATTTTTTTGAAAGTGAAGGAAAGAGTTTCCTTCCAAGATTGATTCTTTTGAGGCCATGGATTGTACCGGCCATTATTATTATGATTCATATTTCCTATGATGGATTTTCCCCTGTGATTGGAATGGATATATTATGCTCAGAGTTGCTGTGTGCAACCTTTTGATGAATAGTAATTGCATGGATTTACTGTTATAATACTGTGTAGAGAGCTGCTGTGAACTGCGATGTATGCAGTCTTTTTTGGATGAGTATTATTGCTGCATTACTACGAAATGAACTTACTTATCTGATACGTCATGTTTATGCTGTGAACTGTGTTACCATGATGTCTACGTGACTGTGGTGTTAATAAACTGTGTGGAACGTTATACTAGTTCCTACATTTTCTGATCCTACGTTACAGTGGTGTGTGATCGAAGTGTGTATAGGTATGCCAAAACTTAATTACGACATTCGCACTTACAGCTATACATATTTACACACCTGTCGGCCATCCGTAAGCCCGACCACAGGCTGATTGCCTTCATCAGCCGTAATATTAACATTGTCTTCCTACACAACTTACGTATCCTTAACAGATACCATCTATTCAACAAGCTAAAGATAGGAACTACCGATGAGTGTACATGTGGCACTGATAAAATGACTGCTGAACATCAGCTTTAGATGCCCAACATATGAGGAACAAAGAAAGCACATATGGCCGTCTCCAGTACCATTTTCGGAAAAAAAGCTCTATGCAGATGCAGATAGCCTGAAACTGACCCACTGCTTTCTTAAGTATTTAAGTAGACGCCTGTGAGTGTACGAAGAAGGAGAAGAAGAAGAAAGAATGCATTCCTGATATCTAATTTGAAATAATCTTTGTTTCTTTTTTTTTTTCCTTTCAAAGTCAGAACCTGAATGCGGGACACCCCTGTATGCCCGGAGGCCGATTGTGTCAAATAGGTTAAATCGACCTAATATTCGGCCCCCGGTTTTGTACTGAAACAGTGAACAGTGGGGTATACAGCTGTGGTGGCAGCCATCTGTATTAAGCACGTATAAAATCTATACGTTGGAGGAGCCTTAATATCTTCCTACTGTATAATAATACATATCTCTCTCGTATCTCATTGTCTGGTTTTTGGGCTACCTAACAGACGCGATAATACTATTAATAACCCATTCCTCCTCTACACCAGGTCCTGGGCCAAATGGCTGTCGAGCTGTATGCAACTTTCATTTAGATTCATAAATGATTTGTGCCAAAACATATATATATTTTTGTGCGTGGCTTTAGCAGGCTGTTTAAATGCAGATTATAACGCATAAATTTCTGAGCCTAGTACCCAACATTTACAAGAAGTTTATACAAATGAGAAAGCTGTATCCTATGGGCGCAGACATTTTACATGACAGCCATATTGTATTTCACGTTACCGTTTTAGATTTTAAAAAAAAAATTAAAAACTTAAAGTTGTTCTCTCTCCCTACATTCAATGCTTTTCTAAATTCAGGCGATAAGCGTTTGAGTGAGTTGAACTTTACGTGTGTGTGTATATACTTACTTACTTAGTCGTTCCCTTCTAACCGTGAGGTGTAGAGGTTTGGAAGAGAGAAGCGCCAGACCATTCTATCAGCTGTCTTCTTCCTGGCCTGGTTTCCATTCTAGTCCTCGTCCTTCAAAGATTGTCTAATGTTGTCCTCCCAGCGGACTCTGGGTCGTCCTGGAGGTCTGGATCCCTGGCTATATACATTATATATATATATATATATATACTTTGTGAGCACTTGATAAACAAATGCATAAAATGCTGACAAACGCGGGCGTAGATTTCCTTTCCTGTAACTTAAGAAATGTATGATATCCTATCTTGTGAATTATGCTATCCGGACGTAGGATTTTCTAGCTTCTTTCTGGTCTGACTCAGAACACGTAGTGTGTAGATTTCTGAAGGACTGAAGACACAAAGTTGTTTATAAGTTTTACATCTAATATCAATAGTTGACTTGACTTTCTTTTGATCTTATTCCTCAATTGCTTCTTCGTAACTGATCACTCTCTGTTTTAATTCTCATACTTGATGGTTTTCATGAGGCACACATGACAATGTTAAATATAGTGAGCATAAAAGTGTATGCAGATGTCAGTCTGTAGTGATGATCTAATAATCTAGATGAAAGTGAAGTAGTTCATTGTAATGTTACTTCGTTACATTAAAAATCATTAAACTGTGTAATGGGAAAATCTATGAATCAACTAATCCTTAACAAATAGATGCAATGAAAACAAAGTATTTACGCAAATTAGCTATGCGGCTAAATGTAGAAGTTAATCAGTAATAATGAAAAAGAAAATTATTAAAATGTTTCTAAATTCACCAACGTTTCTTCCTCTCGTGAAAAACCTTAAGAATACAGCTGGAATTAAATTTCACTGGAATGAACTTGTAATCAAAACTGGAATGAAAATAATGAATAGGCTAGCGCTAATGGCTTTCCACTCAGGTACTGCGAATGTCTGAGAACGTCCTGACTTCATCGAACCTGTCGTTGTATTTTTCCGATGGCCAATATTTATAATTCTTAGGCGTTTCCTATAGCATCGCCTCTGATCCATTAATTCGACTTCCATCTTGCCATGCCGCATCTGCATGCTCGCTTGCGAGCTCAGTGCCTGTCAATTCGCTAAAAATGGTGGGATCTCGTAACAAACGCTACAGCTCCGTGCTAGATGTCCGGTGATAAAGAACAACCGTGGCTTATGATTGGGCCGCCAAAAAGAGAAATATGTACTCCCTGTCACAAAAGTTACTTTTATTTGTGGTCCGACTTGTTTCCCCATGTCCAGACATGCCGACTCTCCATCTACTGTCTCACAGATGTACGGTGGCTCACTGTAATGTCTCTGCGTGCAACACAAATCTAAGCTTCTTCTTAGCCGCCGTCAATAGTAGAGACGATCTTTTGTGAACCAGTTGGCTTAGTCCCGAAAGTCATTTGTTATCAGTCGCTCTCACGGGATATGCTATTGTGCCAAGATATCTTGACATCAGGTGTTTAAACAGGGGATTACGTTCTCAAACGAATTCCTCCTATTACCCATGTTTCCCTGGACAAAAGCTGTCTAACGAAGCCAGGTGTGTTCAGACTGATAACGCTTCATCAAAGCGTAAAGTTCGGACAATAATAGGTGTTATTATAGTTACACTTAGGTGCAAGGTGTGATATAATATTAAAGCTACACTTAAAGCTACACAGTAAAAGGCGTGATTATTACCGATCAGGTTAAATAAAAATTATAGAAAGCGCAATAACGGGGAAGGAATAAAATAAGAACGATGATGAAAAACGTAAAAGACGATGAAAGAATAGGATCACATCAGCACACTACCCTTCTTCCAGACTGTTGCCTTCCATCTTTGAAATGTTTTGCCTCAATGACTTTCTGTTTATAGTGCTTTCTAATTCTTCCTCCAGTTTGTTCGATCAACTCTTTACTATGCCTTTTGTCTTTCGGTTTTTATATCAAGTTAATCTTAACATTCCCGCAGTACACCTTTATGGACCAAATAACACTGTTAACCGATAGCGTATCGTGGTGTACTTTTGTATTTTTTTATACACATAATTTAGAAACCCAGCAGTGAAAATATTTAAAGTGAAAGTTTTTAAATACTAAGAAGAGGGGGTGAGCGGATAGGTTAACAGAAATATTTACAGCGGTTGTGTCTTCTTAATCAATATCAGTATACATCGCTTCATGAAAACGTTACTCTATAATCTCTGCTTCATGTATTTCGCTCTTGTTGACTTAACAGTTATCGCTAATTTTTTAACTCATTAAACCATTCCCTGCGGCAATGAAACTGCTGTTAAAGCTCACTGTTTAAACACACGCAAAAGTATTACTTAAGCACATTATGAAGGAAGTATAAGGAAAAGCAGACCAATGAGGAATGTGGAGGTAAGTACTGACGCAGAGCTACAAAAATAAATACAGATAGATACATAAAGAGAAGACCATGAGCTACGTTTCTCGAAAAGTTTCTGTATTTGCTTTACGTGCTATTGCGTGGTGACAGCTGATATAGATTTATATAGAGTTGCACTGTTCTAGATCTTTTGATCAATTTTATTGATGTAAGAGAAAATGTATCGTCGATCATATTTTTTCTCATTTTATTTCAATTATAGTAAATCTTACTCACAGCTACAGATCATGTTAGCTGATATGTTTTTACACTTCAGTCTGCCAGGAGTGCATGCAAGCGTAATTTTACTTCGTATTATTTACACGTTGACCAATCTTTTATAACGCTAGTATTTACAAGTCATTATTCTTCTGCTGATGTATTTTAGAATACACTATTGTAAGTTTCGTAAAGAAACGCCTGACGCATTTAATAGTTTATGATTGTTGTTTTTAATTTAAAAATTTGTATTAAATATAAGGGATTTTACTAATGTTGTTGAAAGTCTTTTTATGAATGTTATATACTTTCTCCATAAAAGTCTTTCAAATCAACTTTCTATAAGAGGAAGCATATTTGATATGGATATCACCAAACACAAAATTGAAATCACATTTACCATAAAGGCATAAATAAGAACTTTATATCATAACTACTAAACGTAAAAGTACATAGAACAGCAGGCGTGGCATTGTATCACCGTCTTCTGTTACCCAAAATAAATATGTAACTAAGTTAAATACAACAAGCAGACAACAGGTTAAAAAAAATATGAAATCAGTGCAAAGAAAATCAAAAACTAGATGGTGCAGCCCATACATTAGCAACAGATACAAAAAAAAAAATAAGTGGAACGAGACATGTGGTATAGTTCTTCGAAAATGAGAACACCAGCACAAACCATGGGTACCAAAAAAACCATCAGTACACTAAAGGAATAAAAAAACAAAAAACATTTTTAAACAGCAACAAGACCAGACGTTCCAGAGTCAAGGCCCATGAATTAACCATATACGACAACAAAAAATTGAGAAGAAGTACAAAAAAGATAAGAGAGCATAGACAGACAAGGGGGCAAAACAGACAGAAGAAGATTTTATGAAGAACATCTATAACAGTACAAAGAAGCTAACAGGGAAATATAATCAAACAGACTGGTCAAGGTCAAGAAATACACAGAGTGGGGAACAGAAGACATACTTTAAGACAGGGTTTCTGTTATGGACCCATAGGGGTCGATGAATGGATTCTAGAGAGATCCGTGTACATAACCTAACATTTTAAAATTTTTAGTTTGCTTTTATGTACATTTTTTGCCCCATGAGATGGTCCATAGACTTCATCGGACAATCAACGGGGTCCATGGCACAAACAAATTTAGGAACCCCTACATTAAAGGGATAAAGAAAACATGGAAAGACCTAGATCGGATGGCACAGTACATACATAACGGCTTAAGGAAACTTGAAGGATTATGCTCGAAAGAGTGCCCAATTTGTATTGATTTACTTACACAATGCTCTCTTCCTTAACTGATTCTGTACGTAATTATTTTCAGCTCTGGACGGAATTATTTTAAGCCCCAAAAATTTACACATACATAATTTACGTTTACTAACTATGTGTGTCTAAGCATGAGTTAAGTATAACGTATTATATATCAAATTAAAGTACATTGGATGAACAATATAAATCCATATGCCTTTCTAGCTAATTTTATGTTATGTTTATGTTATAACAGATAACATGTACACGGAAAAAAAGATAACTTGAAATTTTGAACAAACATTTTCGACTTACGTAAGGCTTGTAACATAAATTGTTATCACAATACAGTTTCACTGCTCTCTTTGTGCAGGTAATCCATTTAGAAACACAGAAAAAGTAAGAAAGTTATGGTTGATCACACAGTTTGTTCACTGTTCACATATT
Organism: Oreohelix idahoensis; assembly: GCA_024509875.1. Lineage (NCBI taxonomy): Eukaryota > Metazoa > Mollusca > Gastropoda > Stylommatophora > Oreohelicidae > Oreohelix > Oreohelix idahoensis. The sequence continues at coordinate 15,635 of JAMPIV010005975.1, forward strand.
AGTAACATATCCTGTGTGTTTTCTGCCATTATGGCGATACGACAAAACACGATTAAAGATGAAGATAAATGTGAAAAAATCCGTTCAAACGCAAATAAAAGACGTTGAAGCTTGTTGAAATTTGCCCAGTTTTGTGTTTACTTCCGTTCGAGATAAATTCCGGGCAGTATAAAATATCAGAATCGAAAGAAACAATGAAATAAATCAGCGTCTTTTAAAAGATCTTACGTCTACAGCGTTCGGCCTTTGCGTCTATTATTAGATCTTACGTACGGAATCAGTTAAGTCAGTAACGCTATTAAACTGTCTTTCACTTATTACCATTGTTTTTCTTGTATGTGTGTTCTTTCCCATGCATGGGGCTTTTTGAATGATTTCTCACATAATTTTCTGCAGTTATTCTTCCTGGTTTCATTCTTAGGATTATTTGTTGCTATTGTATCTATTGTTTACCTGCATTCTCTTGTAATCAATTTTCTAGTCTATTCACTATTTTTCCCATCAGGCATTAAGAAAAACAAGTGTATGGAAGGTACTCCGACGGCGTACTCCTATTCCTAAACTGTAATGAGCTGAGTATCCCCTGATTCTCATGTCTGGTTTTGCCTCTAGCAAATATGATGTATTACGATGTGTCTTTCTTTTGTCTAGTATTCAATGATATTTACTGCTAACCTAATCAAACGCTTTGTCATAGTAATAAAAAGCAGAGTCAGCTCTCATTTCAAAATCTACAACCCAGTAAAACTGACGTCGAGGGCTATCGCTATGCGGTTTTTATGGAGGAATCGAGAGCTGATTACGACAAATAATTTGCATGCTTCTGGGACTATGGTAAATAATGTAGTAGAGATTAAGGCTAATTAGATTGCAGTTTCCAATTTCTTTCTGTTTTGACCTATCACGACCAAGAAGGTTCTTTGTACTGTGAAACCTTCCACTTGTTACCAAAGAACAGAAAGAAAATGAACACTTGCGAAATCGGAAGCCTGGGAAAAGGCGGGAAAAATAAGACATGAAGAGACATATTTGTCGTGTGGTTTCCGGAGGGGTCTCTAAGAAAAAATAAAAGGATTTGAACTATTGCTTCTTTATGCACTTTGTAAGAGGTGAATAATGTTATGGTCTGTATGAGGCTGGCAACATAATCGTGTCAAACAAAACGCTACAAAAACACCACCATAAGAGAATATGAAGTACTTTCTCGCACGTTTTCCGCAATGGGTCAAGTGCAGTGACAGCAATGGGTCAAGTGCAGTGAGATTGAAATGAGAAATGAAAGAACAGAACAGATGGTACTGACAAGGAAAGCTTGGCATGAAAGTGTTGCAGGCCTGTGTTTGATAAGAAGCTCAACTGAAAGAATAGCACTATTGTAGGTTGTCGTGAAATATTCTAATCCACATATATAAATTAAAACGTAAATGTAAAGCCTAACACATAAATTCAATAAAAGGAAAGAAGAATGGTAAAGAACAGTGCTGTCACAATGACTGTACTCGAAATCCCCCTTGTTTTCTACTTCGTCTGCCAATTGTAACGTTTCACGTATTGGTAAAAGTCTACTGCATCCCTACACGCTTTCTACAATAAAACGTGTATTGTATTTCTTGGAAAAACCTTGAGATACGCAAGCTGATCAATGACCTAGATTTAATATTTCATTCATTCCATTTTATACACGGCGTAACTAAAAGACAGATGAAAGTAGGAGAGAGAGAGGGACGATGGAAGGCAGGAAGCATGCGACACAACACGCGTCTCGCGATTAATAGTAACGCCAATCCCACGTGTAAGGCCAGCACTAACTTTTTTCAAATAAACAGTGTCAGAAAAACACTACTACTAACAAGAATCAGTTTAAAAACATGAAAAATGCTTATTAGAAACCTGAAATTCTACTGATTTACATCTAAGCTCCTGACATTACTTACGACATCCTATGACAAAGAAGTGATCGTGTAGTAAAAAAAAAATATACGTCTAGCTTTGGACAACACATATTTAGAATGCCGCCATGTAGCTCGCTTTAACTTATATATTATTGTACGGCAGCACTTGCTAACCAAGAATATGTTATGTGTTATGCCTTTAGTCTGTTAATAAAATAATTATAGCCAAAATAACATAGTGGGGGTGCCTGACAGCATGAAATCATTTCTGCTCATAAAATTTTTTTATAACGTGTTTGAAAAAACATTACGTTACGGAAATAGCCTACCATGTTAACTCCTATGGATTAGTAATACGATGTAACCTCCTATATTGGATGGCGGAATGAGATGTAAGACTAAACACGATTAGTTGGACTGCAAATACTAGTTTTTTTTGTTGTCAGGGAAACGTGAGAAGGGTAATATTTTTTGAAAAGCTGTGTAAACATGTCATGATTGGTTAGAGCTGCCAATATACTCAATTCAGGCGTCTGTTCCGGGCCACATCTTGTAATAAACCTACTAAGAAACAGTGCGTTGAGCACCAGTGCATATTTTTCTAAATAAAAGCCTGGGACAGCGGCAGATCGAAGTTGTGCTATATTCATTGCCAGTCAACGAAACTGTTTATTATTTCCATTGAATTGTGGTAAGCTTGAAATATTCAATATCTTTTTAATGAAAATTGAATGTAAATTGATAATTTATGTCTGTATATATGTGTGGTTCAGTAGCGAACATGAGGTAAAGCCTATAGTGCTCCAGCCTGAACAGAAGGTGTCGGAGGAAAGTGAAACTACATGGAATTGCCAAACAGTACACTGACACCTAACTTATTGACTAGAAAGAAATAATGCTGGAATTGCAGAGGCGTAGTAACCATTAGGGAGGGAAATACTGGTATAAAGTATTTCAGATGAAGCTGACAGTTGGCCTAACGCTCTGAACTCAGTGTTTGTAATGTATTGTGCTCAGTGTAGAAAGAGAGTATAAATTAGTCCTGAAGTAGGAGGTACAACCTTCTTGTTTCAGGGACCGTGGTCTTAAAGTTATTGAGCAGCACCTGGTCAGAGCTTTGCTGAATCCAGAGGCGGACAGCATACTCCTTGGTCCATATAGCTATCAGTGAGGTGTCTCCAGAGCCCAGGGGAGAAATCGAGCAGAGGAGTCTTTTCCTGCCGCCATCACGCAAGATAAGCTGATGTGGCCAGCTGAGCTCAACATTATGTACCCCCATCTTAAAGTGACATTGTAAAATAAAGTTAAGAGGGGAATTTAATTGTTTTAATATCAGGAACTGAGAACATCTCCAATACTAGTTCCAATAAAGACAAACTATGGAAGTCATGATGACAAATACCAACATAGCTTGAACAAAACAAAACCAGTATTACCTCATATTACTACTACACAACTGACACACATAGGATAATATTAATAATATATGTCACTACAAGATTCATATTGATAAATTCTGTACCTATAACTTGTAATTAAAATTGATTGTGATTCCTGGTTCACTTTGTATTTGAATCAGGACACATATACATTAATGACAGCACTGAATACATATTGATATTTGAAATTTATCAGTGACTCATTTAAGATATTCTCATAGAGTGTTATATGTATGTGAGTGTTATAGTGTTGTCAAGTGTGGTGGAATAAATTAAATTGTTTATCTGTCTGTTGTTGTTGTGACTTACACTTCATCATATACATACCCTAGACATTTAACGTAGTCATCACAATATTCCAGAATAATTCTGACTGAGGCATAATGTGGTAGCAAGTAAGGTCATCTGTAATACACTACACTTATTAGATACAGATACCTTCACAGCTGATCTCAGTCAGTACACTAAGTCCCCTATAAATATTTATATCATCCCACTTTACCACATAGGTATATACTAAAAAACTAAGAACAAGTTGTTAGGGGCATCTCGTGAAACAAAGGGCAAGTTGTGGACATCTCGTCAGACATAGATAAAGTTGTAGACATCTCGTGAAACAAAGGGCAAGTTGTGGACATCTCGTCAGACATAGACCAAGTTGTAGACATCTCGTGAAACAAAGGGCAAGTTGTGGACATCTCGTCAGACATAGACCAAGTTGTGGACATCTCGTGAAACAAAAGACAAGTTGAGGACATCTCGTCAGACATAAAACAAGTTGCCGTTGTCCTATTGGGAAAATGAATGTAATCAACCAGTAACACAGCGCTGATAAACAATTTCAGTGGGGAAAAACTACTAGGAAAAGAGGACGATAACAGAGATTATATAAAAAAGAAGAAGAACTTTCGCTGCATCAGGAAATTTACGGAAATTAAAAGAAATCAAGTCCTAGGCAAAAATAAGAATCTTCAACTCAGATGTTCAATAAAGTCACCTGAAACATGAACAAGAGCAACAATGGCAAACAAGAAGTTAAATAAGTTCATAAATGGGTGTCACGCAGATCAGAAGGTATTACAAGATCACCAATAGGGAACTGACGGAAAGAACGAGGCGAATACCAGCGGAACAATATGTGAGGATAAGGTGTTGGACAGTACACACAATAGCATTACAAGATAGTCCTTGCTCTGGAATCCACAAGGTAAAAGATTCTGATGGAGACCTGACCAACTGGATAAGCGAATAGGATACAGACATGAAAGAGATTAAGAAGACATGGGCAGGCCGCGAACGAATGATACTGGACATGAAAGCTTGGTCAAAGTTTGTTGCAGGCATGTGTCTCATTAGGAGCAGAAGGTGCTGATAATGATGAAGAAAATAGGTACTGACCCGTGCACCAGTCGCAGTACTTGCACTGGATCTAAAACAGACAATAGAACCGTCCTGTGTTGGTCTATCGCACAAACAGCATTTCATTGAAAGAAGAAATAACACATAGCTACACATTTAAATAAGTGACCGGCTTTGATACGCCTTCTATCAAACAGTTTGCCGGTTATATCTCAGTTGTCAGATTACTGCGATATACGCTCACATCCTACAGTAACATTTATCACAATATGTTTTTTCTCGTCCTCTGACAAAACGAGGAATAGTTTAGATTTGTCTGTTTATCGTGGATACATGGCCTCAAAGTCCGTTTTCCACGTGAAAAATGTCACAGGCAGCGAAAACAACGAGCATAGGATAACAGTAGCAAGGCCAACCTAAAGCAGCGTGTCTTAACCGGGGTTCCAAGAAACCCTAGGTGCGAGGTTCCGCGAGAGATCGTGATTCAAAAATTAAAATAAATAAACGGTCTTTTTTAAATTCTTGTATAAAAACTGTTTTTTTTAGGCTATATTTTTATTCACATTGCTTGTGCCAATGGTCTTTAGTAGCTTTACTAAAGAACATCGTCAATAAATTTTCATGTTGTAAATAACATTAATTAAAATTACCGTGAGCTAAAAATATAATAATTTTTAAGCCGGGGTTCCGCGTCACCTCAACAATTATTTGATGGGTTCCGCCAGGGTAAAAAGGTCGAGAAAGGGTGACCTAAAGTATACGACCAGCGACATTTCAAGGACAGTATTTGTATCTAGGACAACTTACCGCTGTCATTTATTCTGGACACTGATAACCTGTTATAATGGAACGCACTCAAATGTTTTTATCTTCCCCAACATCATCATCATTTGTCTCATTGGAATAAAACTGTTGCTCTCCATCGATTCCACTTTTGGGTATTTTCCCATGGCCGTTATGAAGTTCCGGTGCTGGGTTTTCCTTGTCTGCCACTCATCTCCAGTTCTTTATAGCCTCTCCACTGAGCCCCTCCCCGTTGGTTCCACGGAGTGACATGACGGGTTATGCTTGTACGGCATGTCCTATCCATCCTCAAAATTTTCCCAGATTCCCTACAATTCCGGAAAAAGATACCGAGTCGGCCGCTATTACCCCACTCAATCACCAGTTATGTTTTTGTTTGATTTTTTGTTGTTGTTGTCCAAAGCGATGAAGTAACCTCCTACACGACAGTAAATGGCAAACATAAAGGGATATGTTGTATGCACTCGCGAGAAATACAAAGCGCAAATAATATACAACAGAAACATAACATAAGTAATAGGCTGACAGGAGAATCGAACCCAGGACCATCCGAAAGACGCAATCGCCTCGCTACGGTAGTTAATCGTGACTAAACACACTGCCAACGCAGCACCAACTCCTATAAAATAATACAACAAAGAAAACCCAGACACCTGAAAGTAAGCGTTCGCCGTGCCATTCTCACCGCCTCAAGGAGGATATTTTTGTTATCTAACAAAATAATCGCAAAATGGATGGCGCGTTATGGAATTTCATGATTCCTTACTAAAGTAAACTGTCTCCAGAAATGTAGAAGACCTCACGTTCTCGAATGTTCGTATTTACATCGGCGACATTTAAGCTGTGTCACGATCGCTGAAATGTGAACTCTGTATCAGAAATAGCTGTATTGATAGAAAGGTAAACTCTGAAAGGACATTTCTTGAGAACAGCGATAGGGAAGTAATCAGTAAAAAATAGTCCTTTCCCTCCCATTCTTTCTGTTTATTCATTATTTCTTTTTTTCTACAGGATTTTTGTGAATCTCAGTACTTATTATTTCTACGGAATTTTTCCGTTCCGCGTGTACATTTTATTTCTTTTTATTTCTTTGTTCCGTGTGATTTGTAATTCCCTGCTTGTCTATGTTTCTATACCTTCGATTGCAGTTGTCTTTATGTCTACTCCGTCCAACTCAGTTCTCTCCACTCATGTCTCTTATGGTTTTCTTCCACTACTTTTTCTATCACTAAAAAAAGACTTAAAGCTATCCAAATATTAGAGATAAGAAAGACCAGACAAAGTCTACACTATGAGGAGAATGAAGTAACAAAAACACCCCCTCCCTCCCCCACACACACACACAAAACGGCTTGAAATACAACATGGAATCCCTGTCCTCTCATTTGAAGATGTCGTATGTGCATGCTTGGTGCTGGCTTCTTGCAAGGGACCAGCTATAGCGGTGGCTCCAAGGTCCAGAAGAAGAGAAAAGAATAATGACAATACAATGATGATGTAACCACATGATTACACAAGCCACAATGACTGTCAGACTACGGTTCTCACTAGCTCATATGACACTTCCAACGTCTCTTGTTTTGTCCCTTATTTCACCCTTAAGGAGCACGAATCCGCCATCACTGTAGTTGATCTCCTTGCAGGAAGCATATTCTAAAGTACTACTTAGGTCCGTGAAGAGGTTCGTGTAGCAATTCGTTTGACATAATGAGGCTCCAGCTTTTACTGCACGCTTGATAGTGCGTTCTTGCTCATATACTTTGGCTTCAAAAAATCAGAGCCCAGAATCCACTTTGCCGGATATTACAAATACTATCTTCAATACTCAGTGATCTTACGACATGAAAAAAGAAATTGATACAAACAATATGTTTAATGCCAAAATATTTCGCACAGGTACATTTGTGAAAATGACTGTCATGTTATGTTAAAATTCTGAGAGATATTTCAAGACGTTTAGAAAATAAGAGATGGAATATTCATTTTGATAAGTGTTTTGCAGCATGTCTTATTCAAGGTCGACTACAGTTATTGAAACTCTGAAAATAATCTAGCCTAATCAATAAATGTCTCCAGATCGGCGGTGCTTTCTGTACCACTAATACGCTTTTTAAAACAAAAACAAAATGAATACGAAGAATAATTGTGTACATTACACAAGAGCTCAGTAACCAAAGAGCACAAAAACCATAAAGATCTTCGTTTTCTATCAACAATTTTAGACATCTGTAGAACCATACAAACTGATTCTGGTTTCATTTATACATAACAATGGCATGTGAAAACACTGAGAAATTACACATTTGATATGATTTTAAAATCCATCTTCCACTGCGACTACAGGACAATGCTCTTCTTTTCACAGACGTGTATAGTTACATTCAACTTGTAACTATACACCAAATAAACAGTAGACAAGCAGAAAATAAATCAGCCAAGGCTGTTTTTAACACGCCTATCGAATGTTTGCTGTAATGTTGTCTCGACGAGAATCTGAACCATGTGACCGCTACGTGGCTAACAACAGGCAGTGTTTGTCTTTCTGGACGGTTGTGAGCTATTGTGCATTCATCTTCAATCAACTTCAATTCCAGAAAATAAACGTGCACAGTAAAACAGGGTACTGATGCGTGATGCCATATGATGATAGATGGCATCCGCATGTCTGGTTTTGTGTAGTGTGTAGATGTGTTCAGTCAAAACAATGTTCATACAACAATAACAGGGCAATCCACATAGGACGTCAGTAAACTCACGACGTATAAAGTCAATGAGTCTTGAAACAGCCGTTGACGTTTTTCTTCATTATTTATTGTGGACGCCACAGTGACAAAATGGTTACGCAAATGTGTAGGCACATCAAACAGTCATTATCACAGCAACATTCAATACAGCAA
>JAMPIV010005976.1:0-115489 GCA_024509875.1 Oreohelix idahoensis
AAAACTGGCTGGAAACTTGCTAATGATAATTTGAGACAAGCCAGAAAAAAACATGCTGCCTATTATAATAAGAAGGCGAAGGATAAAGATTTAGCTGTGGGAGAGAAGGTGCTCCTTCTATTACCAGGCAGTAGTAACAAGTTGCAAATTGGATGGCAAGGTCCATATACAGTTCTAGAGAAGGTGTCTAGAACAAATTATAAGATTGATAAAAAGGGGAAAGAGAAAATCTATCATGTGAATCTCCTGAAGAAATATCTGGAAAGAGAAAATCAGGACGAGACACACTTACTAACCTTGTCCATCGCAACCGGAATGAAAAACGAACCACTCACCTCTCATGAATATCCCTACATCCCTATGAGACAGCCGCACAGGTAAAAATCAGTAACCACTTAACGAAAAATCAGAGGGAGAGAGTTCAAAAGGTTTTGAATGATCATACAGATGTGTTAACGGACAAACCGGGGCATACGAATTTGTTGGAATATGATATGAAACTTGTAGACCCAACGCCAATCTGTATGAGAGCCTATACGATCCCGTTTGCAAAGGAGACAGCTTTGAAGGGGGAGATAGATTATTTGTTGAAAGAAGGAATTATTTCACACAGTGAATCTCCGTACAGTTCTAGTGTGGTTCTGTTGAGAAAACCCTCTGGGGAACACAGACTGTGTATAGATTACAGGAAACTGAATGCTGTCACAGAAGGTCAGGTGGATCCATTACCTGATACAAACCAGCTGTTTGCTAGGCTGAACAAAGCCAAATATTTCTCTAAGGTGGATCTGAGCAAAGGCTATTATCAGATTCCAGTAAAACCTGAGGTTAGACAGTATTTGGCCTTTAGCACCTCGGATGGGCATTATGAATTCAACATGTTGCCTTTTGGGTTGAAAAATGCTCCGAGTGTGTTTTCTAGAATGATGCGAAAATTGTTGGATCCCCTGAATAATCCATGTATCACGAATTTCATGGATGATATTCTCATTGCTACAGAAACATTTGAGGAACACATTAACTCTCTGAATATGTTGTTGGATAGACTCAGGGAGGCAAACTTGACGGCTAGACCAACCAAATGTTGTATTGGATGTAAAGAGTTAGAATTCTTGGGACACACAGTATCTCAGGGAAGTATGACCCCTGACCCCAAGAACTTGGTGAAATTGAAGAAAGCTCCGAGGCCACAGACAAAAAAAGATATAAGTTCTTTTGTCTCGTTGTGTGGTTTTTACCAGAAGTATATTAAAAATTTTAACTCGATATGTGCACCACTGACGGATTTAACGCGCAAAGGAAATCCTGATAAAATTACTTGGTCCGCTCAAAGTAAATCGGCCTATCAAGAGTTAAAAGAAAAACTCACAAGCAAGCCTATATTGAAATTGCCTGACTTGACTCAGGTGTTTGTTGTAAGAACGGACGCGAGTAACGTCGGATTAGGGGCAGCCCTATTACAGAGATCCAATTCACTTGATGGGGAATTAACTCCAGTTGCTTTATGCTAGCCGTAAGTTGAACACAGTGGAACAAAAATATTCAACTAGTGAAAAGGAATGTCTGGCTTTGATATGGGCGATAAAGAAGTTCCAGGTCTATCTCTATGGTAGATCATTTAGGATCCAAACAGACCATTGTAGAGGAGTAATATTTTGTAGTCACCAAAGTGTAGTGGTAATATTACTACTGTAGACACCAGGGATGTTGAAGACTGTATGGAAGGGTGTCTCGTGTCTGGTAGGATGTCTGATGATGTGGTAGAATAGGAAAGTCCACACAGGACTACAGTACACAGGTCACAAGGACGTCACATTGACTCACAACGAGGAAGTCAAGTAATGGTTAACAGCTGGTGACGTTCTATCATTTATTTTGACGACACAACGACGACATCAATATAGCATAGTCATTTACAACACTTGAAGACATCACAGTCAAACAAATGGCGAATAAAGTAGATGGCATACATAAATAATAGGTAAGCTGTCTAGCTCACAGCTCTGCCATCAAACTGCATCCCTAGGCACAGATGCATAGAAAATCACCCCGCATTGAAACGGGTCTTAAATATGTAGGCTTAGCTTCGCCCTGCTCCAACGTCCACAAGTCAGATACAGGTCCTAGACTACAATAGGTCGCACTCCATGGCGAGATCATAAATACTGTTCATAATGGCCTCCGTGGTGATACTTTTATAAACCTTGCTTAAGTGTTACCGCTAGCATAGCGGAGTTCAAGAAACATAGCTACTGTTCTCTGGGCATAGAGTAACCCGACATATGAATCAATGGTATGATGATACCTGAGGTGCACTTCTAATAGTAAAGTCTCTTCTCTGCCAGTAGGAAAGTGAGCAAGCAGGGAACAAACACGTCAGAACCTAAACTGGCTACAGATCGAAGTAATGGGAGAGCAATTACCTTTACATTCGAAATACACCACAATTTCACAACCGTCTCCAGACTTTTAGAAATAGTCACATGGGAATAATATCAGTAGACTATCAGTCGAACTCACAGAGGACTCCATTCCCATGATGAAAAAACTCGGGTCGACGAAAAACACGTCTTAACCCATCACAGATTTACCTTCGACTCCCGGGCGGAAGTCTCTTTCTCACATTCCAAAACTTGACGCATGCGTAGTTACGCTACCCTTCTGAACTAAAATCAGATCGGGCGATGCGAACACATTCTAAGAAAGATTGACCATTCAAGCCTTATATGGTCATGAGATACACATCGACTCTAGTTTGCAATCATTCTAAGAAAACTTACTTATTCGAGCCCTATAAGGATAACAACCAGACGTTGATCTAATAATAGATCCCCAGGTTAAGACACAAGAGCGAGTAACAACCATTGTAAAAATGTAACCTCAGATATCCAAGAGTTATGTACCTTTGATTACAAAAAATTAAAGTGTACAAACAAGACAGGTAAAATATATATTGACTCAGAAAAATCTGTGCATGGTTAACACAAGGTACAGATTCTCGCACACATCAATGATTTGCTGCGAAAATATAAATAACACAATTCTATATGATAAATGTTAGATGTTCTAATACAATAATCAAAAAAACATTCTTGACTATAAATTGTGGCCATGAGAACTATCGGCCCTTATATTGCTAACTCAGCCTTCTTCCGTTATACCAAAATCGGTAACAGGAAAAAAAAAGGAAATCATACAGTATAATGTCATAAATTCCCGTAAAGTGAGAACAGATGTGCTGATTCATAATTATAGTAGAGAACTGTTATAAATCTCGACGTCTATCAGGAAATATAGGACAGAAAAGTTAAGTGGAATCATGTGGGCATCTCGACAGAATGTCTGCCATCACATTATCCGAACCACGGATAGCTCGCAACGTGAAAAGAAATGTTTGAAGAGCAATGGCATATCGAGTGGACCTCGAGCTCTTCAAGTTTTTACTCTGAATAGCAGTAAGAGCTTTCTGGTCGGTTTCCACAATGAAATGCGCGCCCAGAAGGAATCTTTGTAACTTGAGAATTGACCAAACCATAGCCAACAATTCACGGTCTAAAACCGAGTAATTCCTCTCTGCCGCATTTAGTTTCTTAGAGATATACATCACCGGATGCAGAGTATCTGAATACTCCTGCATTAGTGCTGCCCCAATCCCAGTGGATGAGGCGTCACTTCGAAGAACAAAAGTCTTTTCAATAGTAGGTAACCTTAAGATAGGTGGAGATAAAATAAAGTTTTAATCTGGTCCAATGAGGATTGGCACTCTTGAGACCAGCGAATCAGATTAGGAGATCCTTTTTTCAATAAGGTTGACAGAGGTGCCATAATGGAGGATAGATTCGGAATGAATCGTCCGTAAAATTGTATCAAACCTAAGAGACTACGTACTTGTTTTTTCGTCTTAGGAACAGAAATGTTTAGTATTTTGGAAATGTTGTGGTCCTCTGTCTTCAGGTGACCATGACCAACACGGTGACCCAGGAAAGAGATTTCACTAAATTCTATAAAGGCTTTAGAGGGTTTTGCAGTCAAATTATACTCGCAAAGACAGCAATTCGTATAAACCCAAATAGTGATCTTCCCAATAATCACTGAAGAGACAGATATCGTCCAAGTATGCTATGACATCTGTACGATATGAGAGAATTCGACGCATCATGCGTACGAACGTAGCAGGAGCGTTCATAAGGCCGAAAGGCATGAAATTCCATTGAAATAAACCCCCAGGTGTAGAAAAAGTAGTAAGAGGTTTGGCGCGTTCAGTTAAAGGAACTTGCCAATAACCTTTCGATAAGTCGAGTTTGGTAAAGAATCTAGAATTAGAAAGTTTGTTTAGTAGCTCTTCTAATGAAGGCATAGGTTCAGCATCGAACTTCGTAACTTGGTTCAATTTGCGATAATCAACGCAAAGGCGTATGTTATTGTCTTTCTTTCGAACAATAACCATGGACGAAGAGTATGCTGAAGTGGATGGTTCAATTATTTTCAATTGTATCATTTCATCCAATTCTTTTTCGACTTGTGATTGAAAATGGATAGGTATAGGATAGGGTCTGACTCTGATAGGATTATGGTCTGTAAGTATTATGTCATGTTCAATGACATGTGTGTGTCCAGGAATGTCGGTAAGGACATCCTGAAATGTTTGTAACATCGAAGAGACTTGTCGGTGTTCCTCAGCGGAAAGATTAGGAGAAACAGTAACGTTTTTCCAAGATTCCGTAGAATGAAGTGGGATCACAGGAAGAGGAAGATTGACATCTGTGAAGTAGTTTCCTCATCCTGTATAACCGACAGGGATGAGTAATGACCATGAGGTACTGGAGAATCGTCCGTCGCCTGGAAAATATGCTGCAAATAGTCCGGTCGTTCAAAAAACTCCGTGAGCATATTTATATGGAAAGTTTTATGCTTCCCATCAATATCGACAACATAGTCGACATCGGAAATTTTTGAGACTATCGCATACGGATCTTTCCATGCAATAAGAAGTCTATTCTCCCTAGAAAGAAGTAGAACGAATACTTTGTCACCCGGACAAATTTGTCGTAGAACATCTATTCTTATTTGCAAATTGCCTTGCCTTTTCTTTAGCAAATTCGGATGAAGAAGTTGCTAGTTTGCATGCCTCGATGATCTTTTGCCTCAGAGCAATGACATACTCATATGAAGATTGTTTGTCATCGCTAATATTATCAGCAGTGATAAGATCGTGGAGCAGAGACATAGGGCCGCGCGGTCGCGCGCCAAAGACTAGTTCAAAGGGAGAAAACCCCGTGTGTTCATTGGGAACCTCTCTATAAGCGAAGAGAGCCGCGGGTAAAACCCTGTCCCAATCCTGAGGATGATCCTCATTTATCTTCCCAAGTAAAGTCTTGAGTGTTCTATTCAAACGCTCAACTAACCCATTCAACATTGGGTGATAAATACTGCTGAGAGACCTTTTAATATGCAGAGTAGACATTACCTGCTACATAGTGTCTGATATAAGTTGAGTACCATGGTCTGACAATATTTCTCTGGGGAATCTCAAACGAGAAAATATCAGCCAAAGAGCGTCTGCGATATCGGTAGTGGAGATGCTCTTAAGAGGTATAGCCTCTGGCCAACGTGTGCACATGACGACACATGTAAGGATAAACTGATGTCCTCTGGCCGACTTGATCCTAAAAGGAACAATAATATCTATTGCCATTTTCTGAAACGGCCGAATAGGAATGTCTGCAGCCTGGATAGGCGCTGCATGTCGTGGTCCTCTAGATTTGACTTCATGACATATTTTGCAAGATCGGCAGTAAATACGTATGTCCTTGTTCACAAAAGGCCAAAAGAAAGCCGCAAGAACTATCGACTTTGTACGGGAAAAACCCATATGTCCAGCACATTGCGAGTCATGAGCATGTTGCAATATTTGTAATCTCATACTCTTAGGCACAAGAATTTGTGAATGTGTAGACGCAGTCGAGTCTTGTACCATACGCACAAGTACGCCGTTCTTCATAGTAATCCAAGATTTTCGATTTGTATTCTGATTTGGATCACCTTTTTTTTGCTAGAATGAAGAATTTTTTTAAAGAAGGATCTTCTTCTTGCAATTTTATGAAAGAGTCACGTGAAATAACCAAGTGACTATCTTGGCTATGTACTTCATTATTATCAGTTAATGAAGTTTGAGGTATCTCAAGAGCTTGTGCTCTTGTGACCACTGCATTGGTAACTTGAATATTTTGTTCTTCCCAAGCAGCAATCTGCTGCGGAGTACATTCCCTAACTCCGTGAATACGGCCGATAATAAGATCCGCTATAGCGTTGGTAGAAGACACGCGTGCACATCTCCCGTAAAGAAGGGAGTAGCAATGTGAATTATGGCAGCAGGATACTTTTCCAAAGTGCCACCAAATGTGACACATTTGATCACCTTTCCTGTAGCACAAGATGAATCTACAAGAGATTGCTTAACTCCAATAATAGTGGATCCAGAATCAAAAAGGACTGAGACTGGATTATTATTTACTAGCCCTTTATGTAGGATAAGAGATCCTCTCCCGTCATGCGCAACTGCAGCAGGAAGAGCGGGAAGAGGGTGACCACAGCTCAAGGTAGTTACGGTAGTCGGTTCAAACAAAGTAGTGCATTGGGGGCATTCAATTGCTCTCCCAAAGTCAAAGGCAGAACATGTGACAGCGCTAGAGTTTTTATTATCATCAACCTTTTTACAGGCTCCCTGAGATTCTTGCTGTACAGCGTTTGCCTGCTGATATCTCTCTTTTGTGTTGAGATCTACCGCGACTGTTATTGCTTCTGAAATTATCATTGTATTCTCTATTGTAACTGTTATCCTAGTTTGAATCCCAGTTTCCATAGTTATCATTATCATTCCCATATTGATGAGAACATCTATGAGTTTGGTATTGAGGTCTCCGCGAAGAATAGTTTTGGTAGCCTCTATTATGACTACCTCTGCGAAAATGTCTATACTTATTGTGTACAGAATAACGAGGACTGTCAGCCTGTCTCCAGTTCTTCCAAGAAGAACCGCTATGTGATTGATTGCCCTGATTCTGAGCATAATTACGGTTACTTTTCTTGTTAAAATTTTGTTGAGTACCCTGAAATTTATGAAAGAAGTTTGGGCCATATGGTGCTGCCGAAGCAACTGGCAAACCGTCCTTCACTTTAGAGTCGCTAATGGTTACATGAGGGTGCACAGTGACATACTGGCAACAATATTCTTCCATTTCTTTTATGTTTTTAGACTTACGCTCATGAAGGAAAGCAAGAAAAGACTCACTGACAGAAGACATAACTTTGTCTCTAAGTAGTAAATCCATAAGTGCTTCAAATGTATGTTCTGTCTTAGACAGCTCAACCCAACGTGTAAACGTGAGACGTATTTTTGCAATAAATTCAGAGAATTATATTCCGGTTTCTGGCAACATATTTTTGAATTGAAGACGATAGCCGTCTTCGTTAAGTTGGTATTTCTTTAATAAGGCCGCCCTGACAACCTCATAATTGTTCTTGTCAGGCTCATCTACCATGCTTAGCATACTCAGAGCTTCACCTTTAAGTATATTCGACAATTGATCAACATATAGTGATTTATCTATATTATGTGTTTTACATGACCGTTCAAATCTGTCCAGATAGAACGTTATATCGTCACTGGAAGCATTGAAAGTGGGTAGCTTGATCTTGAAAGTACTAGCATTAGACTTATCAGAAGATGACACCTTATTTGGATCATTAGTATTACCCATGTTCATCAACTTCAACTTCTCTAACTCCAAAGCTAAGAGTTTTTCTTCGTGCTCCATTTTTGCTTTCTCTTTTCTCTCTTTAGCCTCTCTTTGTAATTTCCTCTTTTCAGCCTCTATTTCTAGTCTTTTATTTTCAGCCTCTTTTTCTAGTCTTTTTATTTTCAGCCTCTATTTGTAGTTTCCTCTCTTCAGCCTCTGCTTCTCTTTTTTGTTTGTCCATTTCCATCTGGAATCTCTTTTCATCCACTTGCATCCGCAATTTTAAATTCTCAGCTTCTGCTTTCTTTTGTTCAGCTTCTATTTCCATTCTCTTTTCTTCCGACTTTAATGCCTTGGCATATTGCACAGTCGCAAATTCCTTCAATTTATCACCAGTCTTGCCAAGGGATTTCCCTTGCTCAATAAAGTACTCAAGTGTAGACATAATGTCTAATAATAATGTCCAAAACCTGAAATAATAAATTATTTTATTCCAACCTTAATGGTAACAAGTCTTAAATAAAGTACAGTACTTGTATAATCACATTACATCATCCCAATATCTGTAGGAGACAAGTCTTTGGCAAAGAACTTGTATAATCCACTGTATAATAATAACACCACCAGTCAATTCTTTATGTGAAGTGCACTACACAGTTAATAGTGCCTGACCAAATATCTATAAATAGTGTATGACTATAAAGAACAATACAAACAACGAACAAGCATCAAAGACAATACGAAAACATTCGCAGAAGTCAACTAAATCATAAAGTAAAACTAAAGAAAAATATCACAAAGAGTGTGATGATAACTGCGATAAAAGTAAACAAAACAAATGACGTCACAGTGTATAAACAAAAGGGTGTATAAAACAAAACGACAGGAAGAAGAGGCGGACAAATACAAACCAATCAAATCAAAACTAAAGAACAAAAAAAAATAACGAAAACAACGAAAAGCACACCTCGTCACAGCTAACAAAAATAGCAACAATTGTCGCTAGCAAATTCCACTGTGGGAAATTTGCAAAGTCCCTAAAGAACGCTGATATAAGACCTCTGTCACGTGATATCACCTATAATCAGACACCGCCCAACCGAAAAAACCCGCTGAAATATAAAAATACACACAACGTGTAACTTATAACATATAACAAAAAGATATGTAAACACAGAAGGCTCAGTTAACACAACACAAGGGCCCAGTTCTCAAAAAACAGGCCACTTATCTTATGTATCCTATCGTCAACACGGCAAAGAACAGGTAGTAATCAGCATTCTAAAGACTCGATGGTCCAACGCTGATCAAACATCTGGACTTGCATGAACAAAAACTGCAAAGACGACTGTTACGGAACTTGACCTTCTGGTATAACACCAAAGATGGTTACGGCACTTGTCCTTCTTAACTCAGTAACTCGATTCAATCGGCACTTGACCTTCTAAACGATGAAAACTGCAAAGTCGGCAATCTATCAGGCAGCGCCGGGTACTTTCAGTTTGCAGGTACAGTACACGTATTACGCTGGCACGTCACAATGTTGAGTGCAGGGAAAACTGTGTAGTATGCTGACCTAGATATCTTGAAGGCATGAAGCGAGAACAGTTCACCAAACCTTGACCTCGGAATGATGAATGACGAATGGGTTATGGACCCTGTAAGTGCTGGTTACCAGACGAAACCAGCTGGCCACCAAAAATGTAGAGGATTAATATTTTGTAGTCACCAAAGTGTAGTGGTAATATTACTACTGTAGACACCAGGGATGTTGAAGACTGTATGGAAGGGTGTCTCGTGTCTGGTAGGATGTCTGATGATGTGGTAGAATAGGAAAGTCCACACAGGTCACAAGGACGTCACATTGACTCACAACGAGGAAGTCAAGTAATGGTTAACAGCTGGTGACGTTCTATCATTTATTTTGACGACACAACGACGACATCAATATAGCATAGTCATTTACAACACTTGAAGACATCACAGTCAAACAAATGGCGAATAAAGTAGATGGCATACATAAATCATAGGTAAGCTGTCTAGCTCACAGCTCTGCCATCAAACTGCATCCCTAGGCACAGATGCATAGAAAATCACCCCACATTGAAACGGGTCTTAAATATGTAGGCTTAGCTTCGCCCTGCTCCAACGTCCACAAGTCAGATACAGGTCTTCAAGAGCGAGTACAACGAACCATTGTACTTATTCGAATGATAACAACCAACGTCCTCAGATCCCCAGGTTAAGAGTTATGTGTAACCTCAGATATCCAAGAGTTATGTACCTTTGATTACAAAAAATTAAAGTGTACAAACAAGACAGGTAAAATATATATTGACTCAGAAAAATCTGTGCGTAACAACCATAAACCACTCGTATTTCTGTCGCAAGCAAAGCATGAAAATGCTAGATTATTACGTTGGTCATTGCTCTTACAGCCATTCCAATTTATCATAGAATATATCCCCGGGTCGGAAAACGTAGGTGCAGATTTTTTAAGTAGACACCCGTACGACGAAAGTCAGAGTAGTCACCAGGCATAATGATTTAAATTTATCTATGTGTATTTCGAATTATGAACTGACATCATGTAGTCTGTTCTAAAGTGGGGAGACGTGTGACGATATTCTAAATACAATAGCTAAATTAGAGAATATTATAGTGCATAAAGTCAAAAATAAGATAGAACATAAAAATTGAGTCCAGCTTCTTCGTCCCCACGCCAGACGGTATGCGGATTTTGATAAGCCTTATAGCCGAATGAAAGATACTGTCTTTTCGAAATTCGTCCTTGAGATTAAATGTAACACTTGTGCAAGTTCAAGACGATAGAGTGATAGAATAAAAGAAAAGGAGGGGAGGGATAGAAAGACAGAACTTAGGGGACGCCGTCTCGCGTTGATTTCACAAAAGCCAACTAGCGCGACATAGCCTTGGGCGATTTTCAAATTACGATACAAAACTAAAAAAATGTTCGTCAATTTGGATTATGTAAACTACCTTAGCTCTTATAAGGAATGACGTAATTCTAACGTACTACGGACAAGTCTCGTATTTAGTTTGAAGATAGTTAGAAAAAGAATGGAACAGGTGTGTTGCGTGATAAATTCTCGCAACATCGTTTTATTTCAATATCTATTTTATAACGCAAGGGCAACAACTGCTTGAAATTTATAGTCACTTTTCTCGGTAAGCATTTGTCTTCTCGCGTTGGTATCGAATGCAGTTAAGTTTGAGCTGTGGTCATTTTGCGCTGGACTGCGCATGACTTGTCTTGCTTTTTGGTCGATCGGTTTCCGCCCACCACTAGTGGAGTGAGCGATTTGAATGGCGAAAGAGATGCCTCGTTGAAGAGGGGATCTCCGCTATTTTTTTGTTCTGTCAGGGATGTGTAGTCCTCTTAATGGATATTTCGTTTATTCGAGATAATACCTCTAGTGTTTCCCACATGTCGGGAGGCATAATATTTCTGTGTATTTCCTGAAGGCAAGGTAAATTAACATTTTCATTAACTCTATCGATTTTTGGTCGTGAACGATTTCTGGTTCATAGCCTGTCTTCGAAAGTCGTCGTCACGAGATGTTTTCCTAGCTCACATGTCGCTGTATTGTGCTGCATCGGTTGATGCAGGTCCCAAGGACTATTACTTGCTACTTGGTTACCTGAACTAGGTTTGAAAAACCTTTGTTATCTAGAGGATATTTTTGAGGACATTATTTATACTTCGGCAGACGTGTCTGTCTTGCTGAAGTCAGATTAAGGGGAGTGAACTGATCTCATAAATCTGGTTATCTCCTGGCTGTTATAGAAAAGGATGGAGTTTTTCACCTGACTACATTTACAGCACTATGAAATATAACATGCATCTGACTCATCATTGTAATGCTGTCTACCGTCTATTGCTGTATTGAATGTTGCTGTGATAATGACTGTTTGATGTGTCTACATATTCGCGTAACCATTTTGTCACTGTGGCGTCCACAATAAATAATGAAGAAAAACGTCAACGGCTGTTTCAAGAATCATTGACTTTATACGTCGTGAGTTTACTGACGTCCTATGTGGATTGCCCTGTTATTTTTGTATGAACATTGTTTTGACTGAACACATCTGCACACTACACAAAACCAGACATGCGGATACCATCCATCATCATATGGCATCACGCATCATTTGGTGGCCATAAGCTGGGTTGATCTGGTACCAGCAAACACGGGGTCCCTTACCCACTTCATTTTCAACAAGAATTCATCAGCAACCTTCAAGAAATTAACATTCTTCAATACAGTCAACATCTTCACCATTTTCAAAGTACTCGGCGTTGCCCGGTAAAAGTCAAAATTTCAATTTTTTGACGGAAACAAGAATTTGACAGTACCCGGCGTTGTTACATGTTGCCGGATAACTCGGACTGCTGTTATCTTTTACGCAAGTCAAGCAAGTTGCTGCTGTCAAGGTTCCAGTGCTGTTGTTTTTGTGAAGGTCAAGTGCCGGTTGAAACGGGTTGTTTTCTGAAGAAGGCCAAGTACCGATTTCCATCAACTTACTTTTGGATTAGAAGGTCAAGTGCCGAAACAACTCAACACACAGTATTTCAGAAGCTCTTGTACCATCGTGTTAGCAGTGGAAGCAGTTCAGATGTGCCATCATCGTTGGAGCTTCGCTCTTTAGGACGTTGATTGACATCCGTTTTTTCTGCTGTTCGACGATTAGAAGCCTATAAGTTAAGTGGCCTGTTTGTATGTAAACTGTGCCCTTATACTTCTGCTGAGTCTTCTGTGTATCATCTCATTCTATATGTTATATGTCTATATGTTATTTGTATATTTATATTTTTATATTTCAGCGGGTTCTCGGTTGGGTGGTGTCTCCGTTAGATTATGCCACGTCATAGAGGTCGTCTATTGTGAGCGTTTTCTGTAGGGTAAGCAAATTTCCGATACTGGAATTTGCTAAGCGACTTCTGTTGCTATTTATGTTAGCTGTGATGACATGTTTTAATATTGTTTTCGTTATTATTTCGCATTCTTTAGTTTTGTTTTGATTTGTTTGTATTTGTTAGCCTACTCTTGTCTATAATTTAGTTTCATACAACATTTTTGTTTATACACTGTGGTGTCATGTATTTTGTTTAATTATAGCGCAGATATCGTCACATTTTTTGTGATATTTCATTAATTTCTGCTTTATTTTTAGTTGATTTCTGCGAACGTTTTTGTATTGTTGCTGATCTTTGTTATTGTTTACATTGTTATTGTTTACATTGTTTGCATTGTTTACATTTTCAATGTTTACATTCTGCATGTGTTTACATAGTCATTGTTTACAGTTATAGTAATTAGTTAATGGGCTATGCTAATGCACTGTTACTACTACACTGATGATAAATGAATGATGAATAGTGTCGTGCACTATTGAATGAGAAGTGCACTTATGATCAAGAATTGATTGGTGATATTTCATATACAAGTTCTTTGATTGGAGACTTGTTTCCCACAGAGACTGGGATAATATAAGGTGATGTGAATATACAAGTGCTTAATTAAGACTTGTTACACTTAGGTTTGAAATAAATTAGTTAATTATTTCAGGTTTTGGACTCATATGTTAGACAACATGTCTACATTTGAGCACTTTATTGAGCAGGGTAAATTGCTTGGGAAGACTGGTGATAAGTTAGAAGAATTTGCAACTGCTCGATATGATAAAGCAATGGAAGCTGAACAAAAGAAACTGCATATGGAAGCTGAACAAAAGAAACTGCAGATGCAGGTGGATGAAAAAAGATTCCAAATGGAAATGGAAAAACAAAAAAGGGAATCAGAAGCTGAGGAAAGAAAACTCCAGCTCAGCTAGAGGCTGAAAATAAAAGACTTGAAAAAGAGGCTGAAAATAAAAGACTTGAAAAAGAAGCTGAAAGACTTCAAATAGAGGCTCAGGCTGAGGAGAGAAGATTACAGAGAGAGTCTGATGAGAGGAAAGAGAAAGCAAAAATGGAACATGAAGAAAAGGTCTTAGCTTTAGAGTTGGAAAAATTGAAATTGATGAACATGAGTAATGGTAATGATTCAAACAAGGGTTCATCTTCTGGTAAGGCTAATAATGATACTTTTAAGATTAAGTTACCAACATTTAGTCCTTCCAGTGATGACATAATGTTCTATCTGGACAGATTTGAACAAGCATGTACAGCTCATAACATAGACAAAGCAAAATATGTTTATCAGTTATCAGGGATACTGACAGGTAAAGCTCTAAGTATATTAAATATGGTGGATGAACCTGACAAGAACAATTATGAGGTTGTCAGGGCCGCTCTGTTAAAGAAATATCAGCTTAACGAAGACGGCTATCGTCTACAATTTAAAAACATGTTACCTGAAAATGGAGTTGAATTCTCCGAGTTTATTGCAAGAATACGCATTACTTTCTCACGATGGGTTGAACTATCTAAGACGGAAAAAACTTATGAAGGACTTATGGACTTAATACTTAGAGACAAAGTCATGTCGTCTGTCAATGAGTCTTTCCTTGCTTTCCTTCATGAACGTAAACCTAAAACAATAAAAGAAATGGAAGATTTCTGTTGCCAATACGTAACTGCACACCCACACATAACCATGGGTAACTCTAAGGTGAAAGAAGGTTTACCGGTTGCTTCGGCAGCTCCGTATGGCCAAAACTTTGCTCGTAGATTCCAACAAAATTTTGATAGAAAGAGCAGCGGTAATTTCTGTCAAAATGGTAATAGAGGTTATTCCTGCCGAAGACCGCAAATCCCAACAAATACATGTTCGCATCAATGTGAACATGATAGTAATCGTGGAAACTGGAATTCGAACCAGGATAACAATTACAATAGAGACAATAATAACTGCAGAGATAATAATAACTCTGATAACTTCAGAGGTAATAATAGTCGGGGTAGATCTCAACACAAAAAAAAGAGATATCAGCAGGCTAATGCTGTACAACAGGAAACTGAGGGAGCCTGTAATCATGTTGTTGATAATAAAAACTTTGACGCGGTCACTGGTTCTGCTTTTGACTTTGAGAGAGCAAACAAATGCCCCCAATGCAGTACTTTATTCAAACCGGGTACCATAACTACTTTGAGTTGTGGTCACCCACTTCCCGCTCTTCCTGCTGCTGTTGCGCATGACGGGAGGGGTTCTTTAATTCTACATAAGGGTCTTGTTAATGATACTCCGGTCTCACTACTTTTCGATTCCGGATGCACCACAATTGGTGTTAGACAATCGCTTGTGGATCCATCTTGTGCTACAGGAAAGGTTATTAAATGTGTCACATTTGGCGGCACTCTAGAAAAATATCCTACTGCTGTAATTCGCATTGCCACTCCTTTCTTTACTGGAGATGTGCATGCTTGTCTCTTACCTAATCCTATTGCGGACCTTATTATTGGTCGTATTCACGGAGTTAGGGAGTGTACCCCACAGCAGATTGCTGCTTGGGAAGATAATAACATGCAAGCTACAAATGCAGTAGTTACAAGAGCACAAGCTCTACAAACACCCGAAACATCACTGAATAGTGATAATGAAGTTGATAGCCAAGATAGTCACTTAGTAATCACTCGTGACTCTTTCATAAAATTGCAAGAAGAAGATCCTTCTTTAAAAAAATTCTTCGTTCTTGCGAAGAAAGGTGATCCGAATCAGGATACAAATAGAAAATCTTGGATTGCAATGAGAAACGGCGTACTTGTACGTATGGTACAAGATTCGACTACGTCGGCACATTCGCAAATTCTTGTTCCCAAGAGCATGAGAGTGCAAATATTACAACATGCTCATGACTCGCAATGTGCTGGACATATGGGTTTTTCCCGTACGAAGTCGAGAGTCCTTGCGGCTTTCTTTTGGCCTTTTTGTCAATAAGGACATTCGTATTTACTGCCGATCATGCAAGGTATGTCAGGAGGTCAAATCTAGAGGACCACGACATGCTGCGCCTATCCAGGCTGCTGACATTCCTATTCGGCCGTTCCAGAAAATGGCCATAGATATTATTGGCCCTTTTAAGGTCAAGTCGGCCAGAGGACACCAGTTTATCCTTACATGTGTCGATATGTGCACACGTTGGCCAGAGGCTATCCCTCTTAAGAGCATATCTACTACAGATATCGCAGATGCTCTTTGGTTGATATTTTCTCGCTTGGGGTTCCCCAGAGAAATATTGTCAGACCATGGCACTCAACTCATATCTGACACTATGTCACAGGTAATGTCTACCTTACATATTGAACGATCTCTCAGTAGTATCTACCATCCTATGTCTAATGGGTTAGTTGAGCGTCTGAATAGAACGCTCAAGACTTTGCTTGGTAAGATAACTGAAGATCATCCTCAAGATTCGGACAGGGTTTTACCCGCGGCTCTCTTTGCCTATAGAGAAGTCCCTAATGAACACACAGGATTTTCTCCCTTCGAACTTGTCTTTGGCGCGCGTCCGCGTGGCCCTATGTCTTTATTACACGATCTCATCACTGCCGATGATATTAGCGATGAAACTCAATCCTCATATGAGTATGTCATTGCTCTTAGACAAAAGATCATTGAGGCATGTAAGCTAGCAACTGCTTCATCAGAAATTGCTAAAGAGAAGGCAAGACAGTTTGCTAATAAGAATAGATGTCTACGACAACTTTGTCCAGGTGACAAAGCATTCGTCCTACTCCCCAGTAGGGAAAATAGACTTCTTATTGCATGGAAAGGTCCGTATGCAATAGTCTCTCGGATTTCCGATGTTGACTATGTGGTAGATATTGATGGAAAAGCATAAAACTTTCCACATAAACATGCTTTCGGAATTTCACGAACGTCCGGACTATTTGCTGCCTATTTTCCAGGCAACGGATGATGCTCCTGCACCTCACGGTCATTATTCATCCCTGTCTGTCATACAGGATGAGGAAGCTACCTTCTCTGATGTCAACCTTCCCCTTCCGGTGGTTCCATTACATTCCAAGGAATCTTGGAAAAACGTTTCTGTTTCTCCTAATCTTTCTGGTGACGAACATCGACAAGTCTCGTCGATGTTACAAACATTTCAGGATGTTCTCACTGACATTCCTGGACACACAGATGTCATAGAACATGACATAATTCTTACCGACAATAATCCAATTAGGGTTAGGCCGTATCCTATTCCTATACACTTTCAGTCGCAGGTGGAAAAGGAATTGGATGAAATGATTCAATTAAATATAATTGAACCATCGACTTCACCATATTCTTCTTCCATGGTTATTGTCCGGAAGAAGGATAAGAACATACGAATTTGTGTTGATTATCGCAAATTGAATCAGGTCACAAAGTTCGATGCTGAACCGATGCCTTTGTTAGAAGATCTACTGATTAGACTTTCTAATTCTAGATTCTTCACTAAACTTGACTTGTCTAAAGGTTATTGGCAAGTGCCTTAGCAGAGCATGCCAAACCTCTTACTGCTTTTTCTACACCTAGGGGTCTATTTCAATGGAATGTTATGCCTTTTGGTCTCATGAACGCCCCTGCCACTTTCGTTCGCATGATGCGTCGAATTCTGTCACATCGTTCGGATGTCATCGCATACTTAGATGACATCTGTCTCTTCAGTGATACCTGGGAAGATCACTATTTAGGGTTATATGACTTACTGTCCACTCTACGTGAGAATAATTTGACAGCGAAACCTTCTAAAGCTTTTGTTGGTTTTGGTGAAATCTCTTTCCTGGGTCATCGTGTTGGTCATGGTCTCTTGAAGACAGAAGACCACAATACTTCCAAAATACTGAACATCTCTGTTCCTAAAACGAAGAAACAAGTTAGGAGTCTCTTAGGTTTAATCAATTTTATGGGAGATTTATTCCAAATTTATCTTCGATCATGGCACCTCTCTCAACATTGTTGAAGAAAGGTTCGCCTAATCTGGTCCGTTGGTCTGAAGAATGCCAATCTTCATTAGACCAAATCAAGAATATATTTTCTTCTCCTCCCATCTTAAGATTACCTACTCTTGATAGGACTTTTGTTCTTCGGAGTGATGCTTCATCCACTGGGATTGGAGCAGCACTGTGCAAGAATATGCAAATACTCTGCATCCTGTTATGTACATTTCTAGAAAACTAAATGCGGCAGAGAGGAACTACTCGGTTTTAGACCGTGAGTTGTTAGCGATGGTTTGGTCAATTCTAAAGCTACAAAGATTCCTCCTGGGCGCACATTTCATTCTAGAGACTGATCAGAAAGCTCTTACAGCTATTCAGACTAAGAATTTGAAGAGTTCGAGATCCACTCGATATGCTATAGCTCTTCAACCTTTTCACTTCACGGTACGAGCTATCCGTGGTGCGGATAATGTGATGGCTGACATTTTGTCTAGATGCCCACATGACTCTAACTAATACTTCTGTCCTATATTTCTATATATTACAGAGTCATAACACACCTATATTTCTACAATAGATTAGCACATCTGTACTTACTTTATATGTACACACTATCGTGCTTTGTTGTCATCTTCTTCTGTTCGTTTTTTACGATGATAGAGGAGGACTGAGTAGTTAATATAAGGGCCGTTAGTTTACTAAACAGCCACAATTATTAATAATGTATTGTACCTTATGAAGCATATTAGTTATTAATTAGCATTATATTGCTTGTACTTTCTCAGAATGTCATTGTTGAGCTGAGGACTTACCTTACTAGTATCAAGCATGACGAGTTCTAGATTGTGTACTTACCCTCGGAATACCAGAGCATATGTCCTGGATCGTCATGTAGTTTAACTTACTATGTACTTATGTCATTACATGTCAAAGAATGTACTATTTAAATTTTCCTATCAGATTTGTACATCCATTTTTAAAGACAATATTAGAGTATGCTGTTTAATGATGATTATGGTAACTTGCATACGTATATTGTGTTTACATGCTAACGTGATGTGTGTTGGTGACACCTCCCCGATGTGAATATTTTTTGAGACATATTTATTTTTCTGTTGAGGTATATCCTCACCAGACACTCTATATTTAGCCTCATGTTAGGCAATTTAATTAATTATCAGCGCATAATTCGTGCGTTTTGAGCCGCTTATCGCATGCTCTTTGATATTTGAAAAAAAAATATGTTCCACATTTTTTTTTTTATCGGGAGGAGGTGGTGATATGTTGCATGATAAATTCTCGCAACATCGTTTTATTTCAATATCTATTTTATAACGCAAGGGCAACAACTGCTTGAAATTTATAGTCACTTTTCTCGGTAAGCATTTGTCTTCTCGCGTTGGTATCGAATGCAGTTAAGTTGAGCTGTGGTCATTTTGCGCTGGACTGCGCATGACTTGTCTTGCTTTTTGGTCGATCGGTTTCCGCCCACCACTAGTGGAGTGAGCGATTTGGAATGGCGAAAGAGATGCCTCGTTGAAGAGGGGATCTCCGCTATTTTTGTTCTGTCAGGGATGTGTAGTCCTCTTAATGGATATTTCGTTTATTCGAGATAATACCTCTAGTGTTTACCCACAATGTCGGGAGAGCATAATAGTTCCGTGTCTTTCCGGAAGGCAAGGTAAATTAACATTTTCATTAACTCTATCGATTTTTGGTCGTGAACGATTTCTGGTTCATAGCCTGTCTTCGAAAGTCGTCGTCACGAGATGTTTTCCTAGCTCACATGTCGCTGTATTGTGCTGCATCGGTTGATGCAGGTCCCAAGGACTATTACTTGCTACTTGGTTACCTGAACTAGGTTTGAAAAACCTTTGTTATCTAGAGGATATTTTTGAGGACATTATTTATACTTCGGCAGACGTGTCTGTCTTGCTGAAGTCAGATTAAGGGGAGTGAACTGATCTCATAAATCTGGTTATCTCCTGGCTGTTATAGAAAAGGATGGAGTTTTTCACCTGACTACATTTACAGCACTATGAAATATAACATGCATCTGACTCATCATTGTAATGCTGTCTACCGTCTATTGCTGTATTGAATGTTGCTGTGATAATGACTGTTTGATGTGTCTACATATTCGCGTAACCATTTTGTCACTGTGGCGTCCACAATAAATAATGAAGAAAAACGTCAACGGCTGTTTCAAGAATCATTGACTTTATACGTCGTGAGTTTACTGACGTCCTATGTGGATTGCCCTGTTATTTTTGTATGAACATTGTTTTGACTGAACACATCTGCACACTACACAAAACCAGACATGCGGATACCATCCATCATCATATGGCATCACGCATCAAGGTGGTAGTTTCTAGATTTGAACGACTAACATATAACAAAAATATGGAATTATGAACCATAATACATAGGGCCATAAAAATTATATATTCGGATGCCTTATGATTTCCTGAGCAATAATATGGTGTCAGTTAAGCACTAGTACAATAAATAACCAAGATGTTGGCAAAAATACTATGTATTGTAAGACGGACTGACGAAAACAAAAATCATGCCTGCTTATTTTTTTTCATAGCATGTTTTGAAAAAAGCTTTTGGGGAAATGAGGACTAAAAGGTACCTATGATTTGATTGGTTGTAGTTTAAAGAAAGACTAGATAGGATTGGTTGACCTAAAACAAAAAATATATTTGCAGGAGTAAACAAAATCATTGGAGAACAAACTGAATACATTCGAGAACAAATGTCTTAGAAAACTCATGAACATCAGTTGGAAAGAATTCAAGACTAATCGACAAATAAGAGAAGACTCTAGGCAGAAATATGTCTCCAACTATATAAGGAAAAGACGATGGTCATATATCGGTCATGTCCTACGAATGCAAAACAACAGAATACCATTGCAGGCACTTACTTGGGTTCCTGAGGGTAAGAGGAAAAAAGGAAGACCAAAAGAAACACTCAGAAGAACAATAATAAGAGAAGGAAGAACGTTGGGATTAAACAATGTGCAAGAGCTAAGAGGAGTGGCGTCACAACGTACTACCTGGAGAGCACTGGTTTCTGCCTTATGCGCCGTGTTTGGTGCTTAAAGAATTTATTATTATTATTATTATTAAACATAGTAGTTGGGAGTTTTTTTTTTTTTTTTAAAGTTTGATTCAAATGTGCATGGTCCGATTGGCCAATGCATTACATATTATCGAGAAACGTAGACTGCTCGTTGCCATTTTGAGAAAAATCTTTGATATACAAGGAGCGATGAAAGCAGGCTTAAGCTTTTAAAACTAATAGAAAGCAGTCTGGACAAGGCAGATCTAAAGTGTGCCATAAATTGTTTGCCAGTCATCGTTTACTTGTGTATAATTCATTGAAATCTGTGGGTTTTTTGTGGCCCTGTCATTAACGTAATACCAAGCTCGTGGGAACTGATTGATTCCTGACACTGTTTGCATATTTCTGGCACGTGCTGGATGCCATTGCCTTTCCATAAGTGGAACATATTGTCCAGCGAGCCTAGGAAAAGATCTACCGGTGTTATCCTTCGCAGATAAGTGCCTGTTCGGCACCAGGAAGCTCAACCTCTATGAACTCTAGTTTTTAAGAATAAAGACTGAAAATATTAATAAAAAAATTCCACCTGTGACAAATGAAAAGCAAATGAACTATAGGGAGGGATGTTAACCAACAACCTACCATTATATATATACCAGTATTAACCTAATTTAGAAAACTACACCTACACACTTTTATTATAATAATATTTGTATTATGGACAGAAGATCCATTGTGTAAATTGATTAATGTAAATAATTCACTTGATTTCACTTTGATTGTCAGTCCTGATTCAAACAAATAGAGTCAGGACAAAATAAATTGAGAAAAAATTAACGTTACACAAAATTCAACCACTGACTTACTTAAGATAGTCTTTTAAAGTGTACTTTGTATGTGATTGTCGTAGTATTGTTGTGTTGTGTTGGATAATAAAATAGTTGTTTATATGTTTAGTTGGCTAATGCAACAGTACACTACATATTCATAACCCTAGACACCAAACGTAGTCATCATACATTCTAGTCAAAGAATAAGTCTGAATGAGATCATAAAGGTGGTAGCAGCAAGGTACCCTGTAAACTTATCAAATATTTGTTATATTCAGGGACCTTCACAGCTGACCTCATTCAGTACACTAAGAGTACATAACAACAACATTTCGTAACATCAAATCCACCACAGCATGTAAGGAGAGAACAAGAAAGTATTCAGTGGGGTACTGGAAGATGAGACAGGTCTGTATTTCGCAAACTTCTTTCTGGTCATGGTTCCCAATTTGTTTCTGAGACCATGACATCTGTCATGCAAACACTTAATATACGGTAGATAGGTCTCTTAGTAGCATCTATCACGCCATGAACAAAGGTGCAGTTGAGCGTCTCAATAGGACACTTAAGCAGCTATTACACAAAGTAACTGCCAAATATCTTCAAGATTGGGACCGGGTCCTGCCGGCTGTAATTTTCGCCTATCATGAAGTACCGCACAATGTTTGATACAGAATGAATAAGTTTTTGACAATCTGTCATTTTTTTATTCCACGTTTCTTCTTGTTGGTTTTTGCTCACTCCTTATGAGTTGTCTTTCTGACTCAATCCTTTTCAGTAAATCTTCATTCTCTTCTTTGAGTTCTGCTAATTTAGCCACATCTTTAGCTACTTCATGCTGTATTTTCCTCATGGTTTTTAAGATTTCTTCTGCCTTTCTCACTGTATCTTCTGTTATCGATGATTTGATTATTTCACTTTCTTCTGGTAGATTGCTATCTTTTGTCAGTATTTTTTGGACTTTATTTTCCTTTTGGGTTATTTCAGCATTTCTGGTTCTGACTGTGATTTCTCTTGGTGACGGAGTTGTAGATGTAGCGACTGATGATTGATGTTGTTGTAGTGCTACTTTAAATGGTGTGTTAGTACTGACTGATTTTATTAGGGCTAGTTTTGTTTGTTGGTAATGTGGTCATCCTAGGAAACGTGCACTGTGGTTTCCTAGACAATTTGCACATTTTCTGTTTATATTTCTTGTACTGTAATCTTTATCATCTTCTACTAATTTGCAGTGATCATAAGTGTGTTCCTCTGCACAATATCGACATTTAGGCTTACTTCTACATGTTCTTTTGGTGTGGCCAAATTTCTGGCAGTTTGAGCATTGAATGACTTAAGGTATGTAAGCTTCTGTTTTGATTTTAGTACTGCCACTGAAGAAATGTGATGGGATTTCTCGTCCTTCTAATGTAACTATTATTACATTTGAAGTTCCTAATCGCTGTGATATCCTTTCCAGTTTAAGAATCCTATTTTTTGGATTTTCTGTGTGTAGTCTAGTTCTTATTTCTTCCTCTGGAACTGTTATATGTATTCCTTTAATTACACATTTCCTGATTTCTTTGACTAATTCTAGCCTAGCTTTAAAGCTGTGTGCCAATTCACTTGAACAGGACTTAATGATCCCTGCTCATTATTTGCTGGGGACGAACTGTAGTGTTTTCATACTGAACGATCACGTTCAAATAGTCCCATAACTACACCCGGATGTTGACACTAGTGCATGCGCAGTGGACAGCAATGGTCAACCGTCTTCGCTCCTGCTGATGACTGGGCTCTCAGCCAGTCAAACTGCCTTTCTTATTTTAAAAACCAATTGATTTTAAATTAAATGACTTCCGGTTCAAGATGTCCGACACAGTTTGTAATTCGAGATTTTGGAGTTTTTTTTCCCGCTTTACTGCAATTTTTCGTAAGTGATTGACTTGGTACGAGCCATTGGGTTCATGTGAGGAGACTTCCCCCATGTTTTGTGCTACATGCAATGTCTGCATGTTGCGTATATACCTGAATGAGGGCATGATTTTGGAATGTTCAGCTAACGACACTGTCAGCCATCTTGTCATGTCAGAAAATTCTGTTCACAAAAAGATTACGTGTACTTTCTTCACATGCTTTACTATAATGGCGTCATCAACAAATGTCTTCACTTCGTATAAAGCATGTAGTCTTGGTTGACAATCCACCTAAGAGAAGGACAACTTCACACAAACCCAGGTAGGAAAGACTCGTTAGTCCAGAAAGATAGCTCTCATAGGAGAGACAACTCTGATGTAAAACAACTGCTGCCTTGTAGGAAGGTCACGGAAAACCGGAGGCTAGGGAAGCAGTCCCGAACAAATGCATGCTGAAGACGGATGCACTGGGCCGCAAGGCGCACAACATAGTGCAACGCAAACCGCCATGAGATGACAGACACAGATATGACTCAACGAGATAGTGCTCGACCCAAGGAGTCCCGCCAGGTGGGAAGATTGCCGGACTCCCTGCCTCGAAGGGGTCCACCCAAGGCTACTGGTGGTCACTTATCTCTGCATCGTACAGCCAGGGCGCAGAATATTAGAGAAAATGAGACTGGACAAAACACCCAGGAAAGAACACTAAATATACTCCAATGGAATGCAGAAGGTGTCCTAAGGAAGAAACTACCGCTCACAAAAAAAACTACATGATGAGCAAATTGATATAGCCTGCATACAGGAAACACACCTAAATACAAACCACAGATTTTCTGTAAGAGGATATGAAACCCTCCGGCTTGATAGAGAGGGACACAAGGGAGGAGTACTCATGTTAATCAGAAATTCCTTGCCTAGCAGAGAACTTTCTGTTGCTACAAACGGTCAGGCGGAAATTATAGGAGCTGATATCACGATAGATGATCAGACCGTTAGAGTATACAACCTATATGCCCCCCCAGATAAAGATCTTTCATTAGCCACAATGGAGATTAGGCGCACCAACTGCCTAGTTGTTGGTGATTTCAACAGCCATTCAGAAAGGTGGGGTTACACAAAGGCTGATACCCGTGGCATTGAGGTAGAGGACTGGGAGATTGACTCAAATCTACAACTCATCAATAGAGCAGATGATACACCCAGCTTCTACTCAAGAAGATGGCAATCGACCTCGACACCCGACCTTGCCTTCTCAACAGGAGACATCAACCATAAGATCGAACGCTTTGTGCTCAACCAATTGGCGGGCAGTGACCACAAACCGATCAAATTAACGATCAATATGGAACATACACTCCACCTCCATAAACCATTACCCCGCTGGAACTACAAAAAGGCCAACTGGAACAAGTTCTCAGCACTGACTGATGAATACTGTGGTTCCATAAACACCCAAAACAAAAGAATTGGAGAAATAGTTGACGGATTTAACAAAGCAGTTCTGAAAGCTGCCCTGGAATCAATACCAAGAGGGGCGAGGAAAGATTATAAGCCGTACTGGACAGAAGAACTCAATGAACTGGAAGAACAGGTAACAGAGGCCAGAGATGTAGCAGAACAGGTCAAAACAGTTGAGGCAAACATCGCCTACAAAGCTATCTCTGCAAAATACAGGAAAATGTTAAACTGTTCAGCCAAAAATAGTTGGATCAAAACAACAGAAAGTCTTAACCTCGATAAAGATGGAAGAAAATTATGGAGGCTCGCCAAAGTCTTAAATAATGAGGAATGCAAAAATAAGGAAATAGCCCTACAACAAAATGAAAAAATACTCACAAAGAAAGAGGCAGCTAATGTTTTTGCTCAAAAATTCTCACTTGAGAGCCAGATAAATATTCCACTGGACAGAAAACAGGAAATTTCCAAAGAGCAAGAAATTTACCAAAATATACCAACTGTTCCAGAAGAGCATATGACAACAAACCTCACCATGAGAGAGCTAGAGGCAGCCATCGTATCCCTTAAGCAAAGAAAGTCACCTGGAAAAGACAGGGTAACAAATGACATGCTTAAAGAGCTAGGGCCTAAGGCCAAGAAAGTACTCCTCAAGATTATGAACTATAGCTGGAAGCGTGGAATAGTACCACAAGCCTGGAAAGAAGCAATACTAGTTCCAATCCCCAAAAAGGACAAAGACCGAATGGACCCCAACAGCTACAGACCCATCAGCCTTCTAAGCTGCACGGGAAAGCTTATGGAGAGAATGATCAATACCAGATTAAGCTGGCACCTCGAAGAAAAACAAATTTTACTGCACCAACAGGCAGGCTTCAGGCAACATAGGTCTACAGAGGACCAAGTCACCTACATTGCACAGGAAATCGAAGATGCTTTCCAAGAAAGAAAGCACACTTTAGCAGTCTGGGTAGATATGGAGAAAGCATTTGATAAAGTTTGGAAAGATGGGCTAAGAGTTAAAATGCTTAAATATGGAGTCTGTGGAAGAATGTATAACTGGATCAGCAACTATCTAACAAACAGAACAGCTAGAGTGCAGGTGCACGGGCAGTTAAGCAAAAAGACTACAATGGAACATGGAGTTCCACAGGGTGGGGTCCTTTCCCCAACACTCTTCCTCATATATATAAATGATATAACAGAAAACATCCACAAGAATGTCCACAACTCCCTCTACGCTGATGACCTGGCCATGTGGACTTCAGAACAATACATCTCCACAGCAAGAGTGCGCATGCAGGATTCACTGCTAGCCCTTGAAAGTTGGTCCAAAAAGTGGTTGCTCAAAATAAATGAACAAAAAACTACACACACTATTTTTACCTTGTCAAATAAACCACAGCAAGCAAAGCTGCAATTAAATGGACAGGCAGTACGAGGAGATGAAACACCAACATACTTAGGAATCACACTAGACCGCCGAATGACATGGAAATCACAGATTAACAAAATACAGCTAAGGGCAAAACTTCGCATGGCCATCATGAAAAAGTTAGCAGGTACCACATGGGGTGCTGATGAGAATATCCTCAAAAAGCTGTACACAGGCAGAGTCAGACCTGCTATGGAATATGGCATCACAGCTTGGTCGACGGCAGCAAAGTCAAATTTTGACAGAGTAAACAGACTCCAAAACCAAGCAGCACGTATTATAACAGGGGCCCTAAAGTCTACACAAATCAACCATATGGAAAACATCACAGGGCTACAGTCAATGGAGGATAGACGTGACAGCAGAGTCTTAAAACAAGCTGAAAAATTTAAGAGGCTCGAAGGACACCCCATGTACCAAAGAATGAATAGGCTAGGAAGAGGCAGGCTCAAGCGAACTAACTTTGTCGCCCAAGCAAAAGAAAAAATTAACAATAATACCATACTAGCTAGCTCAGTTGCAAAGAAAATCCCAACAAGCTCAACTATCCCACTGTGGAAAATAAGATGCTTTCCTGAGTTAAAATCTGATATTCCAGGCATTGAAGGTAAGGGAACACAGACAGAAACACAAAGAAAGTGTATAGCAACCAAGTATATTGACCAAAGATTTCCAGCGAAGCTTTGGACACATGCATATACTGATGGTTCGGCAACAAATGCAGTTGAAAATGGGGGTGCCGGCATCCTCATAAAATTAAAGAATAGAATTCACTCTATGGCAATTGCCACTGGAAAATACTGCAACAACTTCTGTGCTGAAGCAGAAGCCCTGAAACAGGCAGCTGAAACTCTTATTGAATGCAAAGCACAGGCAGAAAAACAGATAGTAATCTTTTCAGATGCCCTCTCAATAATATCAGCGCTGAAGAGCCACCAAACTAAAGGATTGAAAGATCTGATAATCTCCCTTGAAAGACTGGCCGAATGCTTCAAGAAGTGCACTATCCAGTGGATACCAGCCCATTGCAACATACCAGGAAATGAAGAGGCAGATAGACTTGCTAAAGAAGGAGGTGCCTTACAGCAAAATGATATAGAGACAACTTACGCAACGGCAAAGACCACTATAAAGGCTACATTCAAGTCCAAATGGGAAAGAGAGCACCCGGGACATTTGAAAAATGACGCATATCATCAACTATCCAGAAAAGAACAGGTCATCATTTTTCGACTGCGCACTGGGCACAACAGATTGAGATACCATCTGTACCACAAATACAAAATTGGTGCAACAGATCTCTGCACCTGCGGTACCAGCCCGATGACAGTCGAACACCTGCTGCAGTACTGCCCAACCTACAGTAATGAACGGGGTAGCATATGGCAACAACCCACTTCTGTCAACGAAAAACTGTTTGGAGATGTCGGGAACCTTGAGTTGACTGCTGCCTTTATTAGAGTTATAAATGTGGAAGTCTGAAGGCGAAGAAAACTGTACATTAGTGCATGTAGGCCTATCTATGTTGCAGTCTTAAACTAAAAGTGATAGATGACGAAGACAGTAGACAAGGTTTGCCAGACTGGCTATCCATATTTTCGTTACAGCTAGCCTGAACCTAACCCAAAATGGATAGGCTACCTGACTGTGCTCTTGAGTTAGGGAAGGAAAAGAATCGAGGAAGGGAACTGGTCACCCCACCTCTTGATGCTGGACCTAGTATAATGAAGTCTCTAACACTTCACTCCCCTACGGCAGTATCTGCTATGGGACTACCTTTACCTTTATATATATATATGCTCTTTAATAATTATAATCACAGTGTTTTATATATATATATATATATATATATGTGCTCTTTAATAATTATAATCACAGTGTTTTATATATATATATTATTATACTGCAAAAAAACACACACACAGAGAAGATAACTAGATACAGAACTGAAAAAGATAAGGAATATGTGGAAAGACCTTGTGCGAAAGGCACCTGACAGGAGGATTTGGCATGTGTTTGTTGAAGGCCTATGCTCCTTGGGGAGCTAACAGGTATTGAATTGATTAAATAATTATTAGAATGCTATCTTAAAATATTTCTGTATGTTTTAAAGTCAATACATGTAATTATCATATAAACAAATTAATTATACGGTATATATTTATTAATTTTGTAACGTGATTATAATTTACAATCGTGACCACCGGAGGAACATCATTTATGCTATTTGTATTTCGTACGAATGTTTCCTTACTTGTAAACTCCGATACCAAGTACAAAATAAATGAAAAGTTACAATAGGCCATTGGTGGCGCTAAAGGTGAATATTACCATTTTTAACAGTAACATAGCCTATCAAATCTAAATTATCCTAAAGCTGAATACACTTACCTTTACGCCAACAACAACCAGGTGGGTGATTTCACAGTCCAAGAAGTTTTCTTTAAAGAACGCAGATGTAGGCCTATGCCAAGACCAACTATAGGCCTAGGCCTAATGTAAAAGGTTATTATTATATAAATTCAAATCACTTGACCAGTAGGCTTAGCCTAATAATAACACTGTTACGTGTAAACGTGATGATCAATAGTTTAAATTTCCTTCATTCTCTAGGCAGAGCTTAAATCATGAGCAGCATGGCCACAGATACTGAAACTTCCAATTCATACAACATTGTACGTGGGATATTCGAGGGTCTCAAATACCAGAAGGATAGTTCTGATTTTGCTGATGTTCAAGTTCTTATAGGTGATTTTGAGTTCAAATGCCACAGCGTGATTCTTGCAGCTTGCTCTGACTTTTTCAAAGCTCTCTTGACCTCTGGGATGAAAGAAGATTTGGAACGGAGGGTAACGCTGAACGAAATTTCACGCGAGACTTTTTCTGACATCTTGGATTGTATTTACACAGGAAAGAACATCCTTAACGAACAGAACATGTTTGAAATTTGGCATGCAGCAAACTATCTGCAGATACTCTTTCTGTTAAATGAATGTGAGGTGTTCCTTACACAAATAATATCTACTGCAAACTGTCTTGTTATTTATCAAAGCAGTAAGCTTCTGTATTCAACAGAAATGACACAACTTTCATGGTCGTACCTCCTGCAAAAATTTGAATCTGTGAGGAGGTGTGAAGAAATGTTCTTGCTTACTGAAAGTGAAATGAGAAAGTTGATTGAAAGTCAAGACTTGAAAACAGATTCAGAAGATAGTGTACTGGAAACCATTATGCAGTGGGTTGCTTACAAGCCCATAGAAGTAGCATGTAGAACTGAATATTCTGATGAAACTTTTGAAGCAGTGCACGAATGTGCGAATAATTCTAATAATAGCAATCCTCAAGACCAGAAGAAGCTGGCAGAGGTCACACAAACAGACCATAGAGAACAAGATGTATGTGCTTCAGCAGATAGGCAACAGCATGAAAATGAGTGCACAAATAAAACAGTTAGCAGATCTGATCATCTCTGTGACCTTCTAAAAGTCACTCGAATTTGCCTTCTTAGTGGGAAATGTTTAATGAAAGCTTTGAGGAATGAACATATACATGCTGATAAAAGAGCTAAAGAAATACTAGAAGAAGGATTTGAATACCTCCTGCGGATGGACAGGCGTCATGACTTCTGCCCTCCTTCTGCTATTCACAGATCATGTAGTCATATGGAGAATGTTATTGTTGCTGTTATGGCAGGCCGCAATCCAGACATTCTAGTTTGTCGAAAACAAGATGGCCAGTGGTATGGTCTTGGCAATCCTTTGAGTAGACTTGATAAATTATCCCTCTCTGCCATTTGCTTCAATAATAATGTATACATAATTGTAGACACTCTGCGGATGTTTGTTTACGTGACGTCCCTGAACCAGTGGAGGGAACTTCCCAAGTTAATTCTTGCAGAAAAAGTAAAATATATTCTGTCAGTTGGAAATTTCTTGTACGCTGTTCATCACGACAAAAATTCCTCAGTTGAGAAGATTAATTTGGCGGAAACTTCTGATGCTTCTCCTGAAGGTCAGTGGACCAAAGTTTGCATGCCATCCTTAAAATCAATGAGCGTCACTTGTACAACAGTCATTGGGGATAAAATCATATTTTTCGGAAGCACTATTGGAAAAACTGAGATAAAATTGCTCATCTTTGATACAGTTGCCCTAACGTACTCCTCTGTGTGTAATGCTGTTTCATCTGCGTCATCAGGAGCTGTCTCTTTCAGCAAAGGTAAAGAAAGTTTTATCTTGCAACAAAGTGGAGCTCTCTACAGAATCAGAGAATGCCCCGAGTGTCCATTTATAGAAATCAAATATGAAACCATGCTTTGGGATTTTGATAGAACTCTTAAGGGAGCTGTGCTCTTCAATGATGAACTGCTGCTGTTTGGGCCAAGTTTCTCAACATCTGATTCAGACAAGCAATGGGCGATGTCCATCCAGGGTGTCTTCAGATGTGTTAAGAACATAGCTTGTTAAAAAAAATACTCATGTTTCACGCATACTGTCATTCCCAAAAATCCCCATCGAGGCCAGCTCCTTGACGTGGAGATGGGGCTCAAGTACAGCCATCAGCGGCTGAAAAACCAAGACTGGCCAGGCCCTCCTACACTCGAGCAAGACCACAGTCTGCCCTAGCAAGTCAAGGTGCTGAAGACGGAGGCAACCAGCCAAGAGGCGCACCACAGCAATCAGGATGCCACGCACATGCGCTATGGAAGTATGCCTATATCTGCAAAACGTTATGGCACTCGCCCTGTGACGGACACCCATGCAGGCGCAGTGCCGGGCCCTCTGCCTCGGAAGGGCCCAACCCCTACTACTGGGGGTCCTTCTCAATTGCCCCGTGGAGCCAGGAGGCATGAGAATAGAGCTACTGGCCAAGCAAAGAAAAGACCATTTAAAATAATGCACTGGAATGCTGAAGGCGTCAATAGTAAAAAAAGACGGCTACAGCAAAAAATTAGAGCTCGAAAATATCTTGAATAACTACAAAAGACAGTGAAGTTTATACAAGAAACAACATTGCAGATATAGACAATATAGTTCAAGCGAACGAAAGAAGAAGAAGAAGAATTACCAAAAATTATTTCTCAGGGAGCACATCAGTTCTTAAGTGTGTGTCAGTAGTCTAGATAACCAGTCTGAGACCCTTCCAAGAAAAAAAAAAATTAATAATAATGTGTCTGTTTCTTTCAAAAAAATTACATCTGATACCATCATACCACATGGTTTGCAGGAGGTCTTAACTATGCTTCTGGTTTATGTGTATCATTCTAATCTGCTTTTTGTTACAAATTATTTTCTAGTTTTGTAATCATCATCTTCTTTCTTTGATCCTTAGCCGCCGACCGTCAAAGCAGTCAGTGGCCATTACGCCTAGTGGCGTCTTGTAGGGCAACAACAAATTGATTCCACCTTGCTCGGTCGGCGGCCATCCTTCGTACAGTGCCCCAACTCTGGTTCGTTCTTTGCATCTCAGCCTCCACAGTCCTCCGCCATGTTGTTTTTGGTCGGCCTCTCTTTCGTTTTCCTTCAGGGGTCCATAGCATAGCTGTTCTATGTGATGGCATCGGGGTCTCTTCTGAGGACATGGCCAACCCAGCTCCAGCGTCTTCCAGCTATGATGATGTGCATGTCCTCTTGCTTGCTGCGAGTAAGCAGATCTTGGTTGGTGATGATATTCGGCCAAAAGATTCGGAGAATTTTTCTTAGGCATGTTGTGTAAAAAGAGGACAATTTTGACATTTTCTTCTCTGTAACTCTCCAGCTCTCCGCGCCATAGAGAAGCACAGAAAGCACACAGCTCTGATATAATCCTAATTTTGTGCTTTTTGTAATCATATCATTCCCTAAATCAGCCAACACACTCGTGTTCATGGTTTGCAATGAAATTCATTTTTAAATTATCATTTTATTTATCCTCTGCCACTTCATGTCATACCAGGAGTAAGAAAAGATAGTTACGCAAGCATTAAAAATACTCTATGCAAAACACAACACAGAAAATGACAGCAAGAGAGAAAGAAAATATTCATATCGGGCCATGACCTCATCTTTATGGTACGCAGCAAAAAGCCAATAGCTGTGTGAGTTATCACATTGTTACTTTCATATATTGAAATAAGTAATGAAGTAAATATTTTAAAATATGGATCCCTTTTGGGTTATGTAGTTCCCGGGGGTATCAGGGGAGACAAAGAAATAAAATAACTACTCCCTCGGGCATGTTGTAAGAGGCGAGTAGTATGAGGTTATACATGTGCCACGTCATGTGACCATGGTTTTCATTGTATATATATTAATAGATGTGAATTGAAGCCATTGTCATATTTTTAAAATATACTATAATCTTGATGTGGAAGACACAATATAGATTATGATAAAACAGATAGGACTAGACCATATGATGTGTTCAGTTTTGTCCATTTGAATGTGTTCCATGCAAGTCTGTCCATTTTAGAACTGTATTGTTTCAGTATTCTCCCTTTTATAATGCTTCCCGTGATCCTTTAATCTGCTCTTTTACTTTTTGTATTCGAGTATTCTATATCAGTGCCATATGTCAGTATCTAAAATAAATATACATGTTTTTTTTTAATTGTGATGTAATCAGGTTGATCGTATGTTGGTATGTTCGACTTAGGGGGTGGTCCACATATGACATCATGTAGTGACGGGTGTAATGTTATGATGTATGTATATAAGCGTTACTACGTCCTCTTCACAGGCACACACAAGTTTCACAATGCACACAGTAAAGCGTGATCAGTTTGCAGCCATCTTTATTTACAGATATTCGTACATGTGTAGTTTCGTATTTTAATGTATTATATTACAATGTGTAGTTTCGCATTTTAATGTATTATATTACATCCCCCCTTTTTTGAAGAAAAAAAAAAGTTGGGAAAAACTATTACACGAAATGTTTCATGTGAGAAAGGATAAGTATGTGTAATGTTCAGTTCTGCTGGACTGTCAATCTTTCTGTCTTTTCTTCATCTCAAGAGTGCTAGGTGTACATCCTCTGTTCTTGTTTTCTTCATGACTGACTTGATAGTTTGTATTTGTCTCTCAATGAAACCATTAGATTTAGGGTATCTAGGTGATGATATGTGTTTGATCTTCCAGTCCTTAGTGAAATTTCTGTATGCTTGACCTGAGAAATGTGGACCGTTGTCAGATCTAATTTCATCTGGGATGCCAAATATGCTGCAATACTTCTTTGTAATGTCTGCAATAACAGCTGATGGTGAAGGTTGTGGAAGTTTCTCAATGATGGGAAATTTGCTGTAATAATCAGCAATGATAAGGTAGTCATTACTGTCGATGGAGAAAATATCAATCCCTATGATGCTCCAAGGGCTCAATGGTATGTCTGACGGTATGAGAGGTTCTCTGCACTGCCTATTGGCATGTTCTTGGCAAATTGAACAGTTTTTACATAGTGTTTCTATGTCCTTGTTTATCTGTGGCCAGTAAACATCTTTCTTTGCTCTCAGTTGTGTCTTCACAATACCAAGGTGACTATTATGGAGCTGTTTAAAGATGATATCACGTTGTGTTTCTGGTATAATAATGTGATCTCCTTTAAGGATCAGACCATCTTCGATGCTTAACTCGTCCCTCATAGAGTAGTATGGACGGCTGTGTGTTGGAACTTCCCTGATAGAGCTTGGCCATCCATGGTATATCAGTTCTTTGAGAGAGTTAAGAATAGGATCTCTCATTGTGTCTTCTCTGATGTGTTCAAGCCGATTATCACTAAACTTGACAAAATCAACTTTAATGTTTGGGGTTAGATCTGCTATCTTGTTGGGGTTTGGTAGTCTGCTGAGAGCATCTGCAAGACCTATATCCTCTTCTGGGATATACTGAATATTAAAATCATAACCTTGTGTTTCCAATAATAGAGCTTGTAGTCGTGGTGGTGCTGAAGCTATTGGTTTTTTATGAATCATCTCAAGTGGCTTGTGATCTGAGAGAATTGTAAATGGGCGGTTGAAAAGAAATGTGTGGAAGCGTTTGATTCCAAAACGTACAGCTAGCATTTCTCTTTCAATGTGTGCAAGTTTCTTTTCGCCAGAACTTAATGATTTGCTTGCGTAAGCTACAGGACGAAGTTCTTTGGCATAATGTCCTTCAGGATTTTTGTCTGGTTGCAAAAGTGCTGCTCCTAGGCCTTTCAGACTAGAATCAACCATGAGAAAAGTAGGTGCTTGCATATCATAGTATTTCAAGCATGCATCAGATGATATGAGGGTCTTCAAATGGTTGAATATGTGTTGATAGTCTTCTGACCATTCATACGGAGTTTCATTCTGTAGTAGAGATCGCAAAGGTTCTGCAGCAGCTGACAAATTTGGTATGAATTGTGCTAGGAAGTTGACAGCACCTAAGAATTGTTGCAGTTCCTTCTTTGTAGCTGGTGTTGGCATGTCATGAATATCTTCAACCTTCTTAGGGTCTGGTTTTACACCATTCTGGGTGTACAGCAATCCAAAAAATTGTATCTCAGTTGCCTTAATTGTACACTTTTTGCTGTTGAATGTTAGCCCATGGGCCTGTGCTACATGCATCAAGTTAATCAAGTTACGGTCATGTTCTTGTTCTGACCTGCCGCATACTACAATGTCGTCCGCAATAGCCACTGTGCCAGAACATTGCTCAACAATGTTGTCAATCTTCTGTTGAAAGATGTCTTGTGATACTGTGATAGGGTGGGCGAGATGATGATGATGATTATATTGTGATATGTTTGATCACTCTCTTTTCACACTCGCACCGACCCGAACAACAATAAAACTCTTGATTCTAGAGGCAGGGGCTGTATTTATTTTTACAACCCATTCAGTGACTAAGCAAACATTAAACAAATAAACCAACGAACATAACAAAACACCCAGCTAGTGCTCAGTTGCTAATCTGAAGAAGCAAACAAAGCACGGGCTAGTTAAAATCATTGTTGAATAACGATACTCTCACCTGTCAAACAGTCCTTCCATGCCACCTGACACCCTCCACTATCACACACACACACACTCATGCGTGTCGTCCAAAGCGACTAGTAAGGTGTTGTGCACGAGGCTGGCAATCTCACCGTGTAACATCGGTTGCTAACAAAACCACTACTGCAAGAGTACAAACTCAGCTATCACACACTCATGCATGTCGTCCAATGAGACTAGTATGGTGTTGTGCATGGGGCTGGCAATCTCACCATGTAACACAGATTGCTACCGAAACCACTACTGCACGGGCACACTCAACTATCACACACACATACTCATACATGTCGTCAATGAGACTAGTATGGTGTTGTGCATGAGGCTGGTAATCTCACCATGTAACACAGATTGCTACTGAAACCACTACTGCACGAGCATATGAATACTTCATGCAGAGGCAAACCACACTGGTGGCCCCATGCTCCCACAGGAGCGGAGAAGAGAAATATATATCTCCAAGTGAGCCCACGTGCTCTCACAAACCATTCTTCACATTACAATAATTAAATAATAATCAACTGGACATAGAATAATATTCTTCTATATGTACAACAAATACTCTCCTTAATGAGAATAAACCACCACCTCGCAACTGGTCCATCTCAATATTCATTACTGCATTCTGAACATGTCGTA
Source organism: Oreohelix idahoensis (assembly GCA_024509875.1). Taxonomy (NCBI): domain Eukaryota; kingdom Metazoa; phylum Mollusca; class Gastropoda; order Stylommatophora; family Oreohelicidae; genus Oreohelix; species Oreohelix idahoensis. The sequence continues at coordinate 35,956 of JAMPIV010005976.1, forward strand.
AGTGACGACTGGTGCGCCTGGTAACAAGCGTGTCGTATACGACCCCTGATGAGATTGGGAACTCATCACATGAAACACATCGTTACCGTCACCGAAACAACCACAGCAATAGCATCAAAATGCTTATTGTGGGCCTGTAATGGACACCAGCTGCATTGGTGTTTCCATGCTCCGCCGGGAGCAAACACAGAAACAGCTGTCTCAACGTGCCTTACGCCTTACGCATGCTCTCCAGAAATCTAAATATATATTCTCACCTCAAAGTAACCCACCAAAGATATACAGTAGAATCATCAATAAACGTGAAATACCAAAGAATAAAATATAATTATTCTTGACTTAACAACTAGAACTAGTCATCACATAAAGGAAATTTACCACGAAAACTCTCTCTTCTATTACTGGGGAAAATTACATTTAACCTACTTTCACCCACGTGTCGATTCACGCGATATAAAACTGCGTAACATTAAGTGATAACTAAGAGTGTTAAATGCAGACGCCTTGGCGTCTTCTTTTACCCACGGTCATCAACACGTGGTCCTCCCGGTTGTCATCTTCCCAACTAGTTAATATTATCTAAATTCCAGTTTATGATAACATTTCTGTCCAGTTTCATGTACAAAATACGTTCATACTATCTTCGCCTTTCTTGCCCGGTCTGATGACTGAAATAATCGCTCTTACAGCCGCAATCTGGACTAATAAAACCTATCAAATATTATTTTCACTCATCTATCATTTCGAGACTAAATCATAATGCCCTAAAAAGACATTTCCTTTGGGAACACATCTATCTATTTATTTCACTAAACATTAAAACAGCCTCACACTGAATATAACTTCAAAAGCTACAGGGAAATAATGGTAATTTCACTAGGAAATAATATAATCTGCTTTTAAATCAAACTCACATGTCATGTCTTCGTTCCTCTTCTACCGACACAGGGCTAGCCTAACTTCGTTTCTTCTCTCTGGGCGGTTCTTGCAAAGTAGGCGCGTCCGCCGGCCGCTATCTCTTTTATAAGCCCAGGTCGAATCACTCAATTTACTGCGCGCTAGGCGTATTGATTTGGCCGCATACATAACACTCGCGATATTGCTTTAGAAGGCCCGAAAACAGAAATATACACAACTATTTCTAGAGCAAGAACACAATTCTACATCACAACTTAATTTTTAGGCATTATTATGGCCTAGTGATCAATCTTCTTTATCTCGTCAGAATTTTTACATACTAGCGTGCTGCGCGCACTTCTAAAATATGTGGGCGATAAAAATGCCTTGAACATGAAGGGGGCGTCTTTCCGGCCCCATCACAATACATTCAAACCAAATGGGAGTCTCTTGAAACAATATCTGCCGAATGGTGTTCGAAAAGTTGTAAGGAGTTGACTTTCCTCTGCTATCTCAACACTCCAGTATCCGTGTACAGCATCTAGTTTAGAAAAATATCTGGCATTGTGGAATCTGTGAGTTATCTCTTCCACCTTATGCATTTTGTGTGGACTGCGCTTTAGACTGTTGTTTAAATGTTTTGGGTCAAGGCAAACCCGAAGAGAACCATCCTGTTTCTAAACAGTTGTGATACTACTACACCAATCAGAATGCTCTTCAACCTTTCTAATGACGTCATTCTACACCATCTTTTCTAGTCCTGTGGCAAGTTTCTGTTTAACATGTATAGGATACTTTCTAGGTGGGTCTATCTTTGGTTCAGCGTTGTCTTTAAAAAAAATATTGCCTTTCCCGGAAGTTTGCCTAATCTGTCAAACTGTTCTGGGAATCGCTGTTTAAGGTCATCTACTCCAGTGATGTGTAGAGTAAGATGTTCTTTTTTGTCAGCTTTAATGTTGTTAATAGTTACCACACTCAGCTCTTCGCACATTGGTAAACCCAAGATTGCGGGTCCTTCAACACCTACCAAATAAAATGTTGACGATGTCCATTCATAGTCTCTGTATGAACATTCAAGTGTTACTGCTCCGAAACAGTCTATATTTGTTCCATTGTAAGCTCTTAGCTTTGTCTTGCCACTCCTACTTTTTACATCCCTTGTGGGAAATCCTTGCTCATCCACCTTGTCAGGCATGATCTGCCTGAATATTCTTAAGGGTAAAGTGTTTCCTTGGGCACCTGTGTCTATCTTGAAACGAATATATCTTTCTTTGTGCATTTTAATCCCTGGTATTCTTAATTGTACCTTGCAGAAAGCCTGCGTTCTCTTTGATTCGTTACTAAAAGTTAGTAACTTCACAATATCAAAAGTGGAAGGATCACTTTCTTCACTGGAGTCAAAGTCCTCAGTCATCATAGAATGTGTTTGTTTTGATGACTCTCTGCTGTGAATGTTGTGTTGAGCACTGTTTTGTTTCCTCTTGAAACAAAATTTTGTCCAGTGGCCCCTCTTTCTGCAGTAATGACATGTAGAGTCTTTAGCTGGACAGTGGTTTTGTATGTGGTTTAGGCCACAACATTTACACATAGCACCTCTGCTTGTGTTGTGTTTTCCTTGTTGCTTAATACCAGTTGCTTTGTTGTGTTTAGGTTTATAGCTTTTTACTGCATACACCTGGGCTGCTACTGTACCTTGCTGAATTTGTTTAATGGTTAGTGTTTGTGCCTCGTGTTTCCTGCCTTCATCCAGAAGTTGTTGTAAAGTTAGTGTATCACTCTGGCTCAGTAGCCATTTCTGGCATTGGTGCTAAGAAGGATCTGTTCAATATTTTCGCTCTTTTTCCTCTTCTTTGCTAAATTTACATATAATAGGAAAACTTCACTTTTATCATCTCGACCGGCAAATCGCATTTGGTGTGCGCTGCGGTAGTGTTTAGCCGCCATGTTTGACCTCAACGACGAAAGTTAGCCGAACAAACTGTACCGGTACTAACGTGTTATCGTGTAGCTTTTTGCATCGGTCCGGTATCGGCAGCTGCCACCATGTAATGTTATGATGTATGTATATAAGCGTTACTACGTCCTCTTCACAGGCACACACAAGTTTCACAATGCACACAGTAAAGCGTGATCAGTTTGCAGCCATCTTTATTTACAGATATTCGTACATGTGTAGTTTCGTATTTTAATGTATTAGATTACAATGTGTAGTTTCGCATTTTAATGTATTATATTACAACGGGGGTCCACAATTTTGTGACGAGAAGAGGTTAACCCCTCCACCTTAATGTTAGGTCTATTCTTGTTCAGAGTTTCTGCTTGATTTTGTTTGTTTGTTTGTTTGTTTTTAAACATACAAGCATATATGGTCATTGTGATTTTCCCTATTTGCAATGATATGACGGGTGAGATGCCACTTTCTCATGTCGGCTGTTGTTCATATTATTATGAATTGAACACAATATATATATATATATATATATATATATATATATATAATATATATATATATATATATATATATATATATATATATATACACACACACACACACACACACTAATTATACCCATCGGAGGTTGAACGGGGTATTTTTCTTAGTTAATTTAAAAATAAATAAATAAATAACCCAACCATGTTTCTAGCGTTGTCAAACATCTAGTCTTAACCTAACACCATCTCTGGTTTGAGATTTATCAAAATTAATAACGCCCGACAAACACTGAGGCCGTTTTAAAAATAAAAAATTAAAAACATAACTTGAAACAAAACAGTTTTTTTTTTTTTTTTTTGCCAACATGGCGGCCTCCAGTCTACCGTCGATTAACATGGCCCTAGTTTTTAATGAGAAAGAAAGTTAAAGGAAAAAAAATCTGCAGACTATACTAAATACATTCCATATTTTTAAAACTTGCTTATTTGCTTTATTGGTTGCAAAATTACTTGAGGTATTTATAACTGAAGTCCGCTGAAGCCAGTGTTAGCAAATCGACTCGCCGTCCTCATTCAGAATTCACTCTTAATTAAGATGAAACCGAAAATGGCTTTAAAATAAGAATCTTCAACTCAAATGTGAAGTCAGTCCTATTGTATGGCTCTGAGACATGGAGAAGAACCAAAAAGTTACAGACTTTTATAAACGGGTGCTTGCGTAGAATAGAAGGACTGAAACGGTATGACAAAGTCACAAATGTGGAATTGATGACAAGAACCAGACAAGTGCCAGTGGAGCAAGAGTTGAGAAGAAGACGCTGGCGATGGATAGGACACACATTGAGGAAACCTGTTGATAGCATTACAAGGCAGTCCTTGTTCTGGAATCCATAGGGAAAGAGAGGCAGCGGTAAACCAAAAAACACATGGAGAAGAGAACTGGAAACAGAGGTGAAAATGATGAGGAAACCATGGAAAGAACTTGAGCGGATGGCACAGGACAGGAAGACTTGGCATGTGTTTGTTGAAGGCCTATGCTCCTTGGGGAGCTAAAGGGCATTGATTGATTGAAAATGGCTTTATTTAGCGATATCACCCAGACAAAAATTCCCTTGTGCAAAAATAACACCTCCTTCAACTCTTTAGACATAATTGGACACTTGTCAGACAAACCTCGGGGAGAAAGAGCGACCGTCTAAACATTCACATACCTCGACCATAGAAACATAACACTCCTGGCAGCGGGGCGAACATTTTTCATAGGGTCAGGCTGAAATAATACGGGCAGACACAAAAATAAATGGTGCATATGTTAAAACAACTCACGAGATTTATCGCTGATCAAGTGTATTATTCCATCCAATCCGTTGCAAGCTGGGGGGGGGGGGGGGGGGTGGGGGGGGGGGGGGGGGGGGGGGGGGGGGGGGGGGGTGGGGGGGGGGGGGGCGGGGAGAAAAGAAAAAAAAAGGGGGGGGGGGGGAGAGAAGAAGAGGTATGGTTGAGAAGATAATATTTCTACAATGTAATTCTGAAAAAAATAATTTTGACCCAATAAAAACAATCAATAAATAAGATTGTAAAATTATTAAAACTAGATATAATTATTATTTGTCATTATTATTTATAATGTTCGATACAACGCGATTGTGGTTATTAACAGTTTTAGATTTGAAAAATGAGGCTCGACTCAGGACTCGACTTGAAAGCTAGTGTTAGGAACTTGCGACTCGATTTGAGATTTGCACTAAGAGACTTGCGACTCTAATTAAGATTTGTACTAAGAGATTTGAGACTCGACTTAAGACTCGTTATGACAGCCTTGAAGACAATTCTGGCTGAAGCTGCCCACCAAAGGTGGAAAGCCGAATGACAAGAGAATCTGCTGCTAAAGGGTGAGCTACGCAATCCTCCGCGCTAAAGCCAACCTTGAGTGCTGAGCTAACATGTGTATCTGGACACTGAGGACTGTAAACTTTGTCTCGTGCGGTAACTTCATCTTCAAGTAGCCTAGTACCTGAAATGATGTCTGTAGAAAGTGCCAAGGGGGGCGGAGTGGCTAAGAGGTATGGCGTCCACCTCAAATTACAAAGGTACTGGGTTCGATTCCCAGTAGAGGGAATATAATTTTTGAAATTTTTTTCATAACCAGTGGTCCTAATGATGTCATACTCCCCACTGGTCTCCTGGGTAGTGAGATCGGATGCCAATCCTCGGATAAGGGCGAAAAAATAGGAGGTCTCATGTGTGAGTTGCGCACGTTAAAAATCCCTCGGCAGTTGGAAATCGTAAAGAGTAGGCCACACGGCCGCTGCTCTGGCAAAATTTAAAAAAATTAGGAAACCTCCCCACCACAAAAATATTTATAGAATGTGTGATTCTTGTATAAATACATTGGAATTCTCACCGGTGCTACGGAGTTCGTGCACTGTGCTGAGATCTTCCTTGTGTGATCTAAGGGAGGAGGAAGGAGTTGTCCGTGTGCTGTGAAGATAGTCCTTCAAACCAAAACAAGCCAAGGTTCAAAAGCTAACAAGCACACAGAATTCCAAGGTTTGTTACGGTTTTCCTAGCACCACAATGTAAAAGAAACGCATCCACCTTCTGGAAGAAGAGTTTTTTTTAATGAAAGGCCCAAACCTACAGAAATCAAACGCAGACCTCAAATTAACATCATGCAATGGCTTAAGAGATGAAAGAGTTCCTAGATGAATGAATTATACTATTTACATTTTTAAAACTGTGTAGAAAACGAAAACACGATGTAGTACTGCGCTCTTCGGGGACATTTGACGAGGTCGTAGAGACCCGAAGAAAAACTATACACAGTGGAAGTGCATTGAGGAAATAGAAATACAAAATACTGTAATTAATGCAACAAAACATAGTAACAAATACACACCAATGATACCGCCATGGGAACTCAAGGAACAAACATCGGCTGTCGTCTTGCAAAAATAAAAATAAAATTGTAAAAAGGCAGGAAAAAAAAAACTTATCACAAACGTAGCCAACGAGTGTATAGAACAAATGGCTAAGGGTAACTTAAAAGTATACATTGATGAATCACAAATAGAAAATTAAGAACACGCTATAGGATAGGAATACATATTCAGGCATGGAAACTAAAGAAAAATGTTAGTATAACCGAAATGCATCTATCTTCAAAGCAGAAATTGTGGCAATAGCTAATGCACTAGAAATAATTACTGACAAGCCCCCCCCCCCCCCCCCCCCCCCCCCCCCCCCCCCCCCCCCCCCCCCCCACATAATAAAAATAAAAAACAACAACCAAACCGGTTCTTGTGTGATAATTCACCGGAAAATTAAAATTTTGCAAATTTATTACCCAAACCGAGAACCGTACTTTTTCTTGACTGAAAAGGGTCATTTCACATTGTAATTTTGGAGGGCAAGTTAACCAAAAAAAATGCGTTCCTTGTGCATTCTTAGTTGACACGCTTACGACAGACCCGCCCCCAACCCCCCCCCCCCCCCCCCCCCCCCCCCCCTCGTATTTTTTTTAAGTTTATAAACCAATAAAACGGTATTGAATCAGTTCTACAAGTTAACGGTACAGTACACAGGAAACAAGGGAAGTCGCTGCCGTTGCCTTCTCTAACTCAAGATCAGAGTCAGGTACCCTTTTACAGCTGGTTAGACTGATGCGTGACCAGTTTCCTTCCTCGCTGTCTTTTCCTTCCCTAACTCAAAGTTAAGTACCCATTTATAGCTAGGTAGGCCCCCACCTCTCGATGCTGGACCTAGTATGGTGAAGTCTCTAACACTCCACTACCGCAATAAGTTACCGGGTTTCGGGTTCAAAGCTTGGTAGTGTCACGCATCAGTCTAACCAGCTGTAAAAGGGTACCTGACTCTGATAGGGACTTGAAAGCTGATGATGATGATGATGATGATGACTAGCAATTCCCTAGACTTAAGGGTCTTTTATATTTTTGATATGCGCCCTAATATAACCAACTAGGTTGAACGGGACGCGCCTCGCCAAAACTTTAAAAAAAAAAAAAAACATTCGAGTAAGTTGTATTTTTTCAGGATTACAAAAAATAAGGACAAAAAAGGGGACGGGGTGGGTAAGAGATTTGTGACGTCGCGTAAGGGGGTGGCAAAAAATGTGACAACTCCACGGCCTAGACACTGCGATTGGATTTGCCGATTTTTACCCCGCGCAGGCGAGAAAAAAAGAAAAAATTGTAAGAAAAAAATGTAAGAAAAAGTACGGTTCTCGGTTTGGGTAATAAATTTGCAAAATTTTAATTTCCCGATGAATAATCACACAAGAACCACAAAACCTAACAATCTCAACCCACTCACAGTCAGCACTTCAAGCACTAAGAAATGTAGATGAATGCAGTAGACCAAACATAGCAGAAGAAATATTGCAACTTAGTAATACTTAAATAACAAGCTGCACAGTATCTTCGCACGTGGGAATAGAAGGAAATGAGGTGGCTGACAAGGCAGCAAAACCAGGAAGAAGAAACCCAAACCACATAAACACAGGGTTAGGCACAACAGAGATCAAAAGTATAATTAAAACTATTATAACAAAGGAATAGACAGAATACTGGAAACAAAGCCAGAACGGAAGACATGCTTATAACCTGCCGAAAGATCCAACAATCCCCTGCAATAGAAAACTTATTATACTGCAATTAGGAACATGCTATTTTATGGCAGAAAAATCTTACTGTGAAGCATGTCTGGAGAAAAACACCACTGCACATTATGTACTAACATGCAAAAAAAAATTTGAACATCACAGAAAACCACTAATAGAATACTGCAAGAGCACAAAACTCACCATCACCATCGTTAGAAACTACTAAAATTGACCTTTCCAGTGAGTTACACTGCATAATATCATTTTATACAACCAAAACAAGAAAAAACATGTACCTACTAGAACAAATAAGAACGATAACGGAATAAGAAAATACTTAAAAAATAATATTCCCCATACAATTTCAGTACGAGAAGTAAAAAAATAAAACTGCCATAACAAAGGAAAAATAAATAAACGTCCAGCAGATACTTTTAAGATATATCAGATATTTTTTTTTTTAAGAAGAGGAGGAAAAAAATAGGAAAAGATACAATAAAACAAAACCTGCAAACCCTTCAAAACGCAACAGAGTAAAGAGAGAGAAAACTATGAACACGGAAGAGGATACACTATAAAACATACAGGCGTTAAGCAAAGCTACAACAAACGGCAGGGGAATTGCAGCGTGGAACAAGCAACACAAGAAGAACAACCAATGTAGTAAGCTACTTAGAATAAAGAACACTATATACCCAAATTATAACCCACACGGGGTTCAACCGGGTATCCTATGCATAAGACAAATACCGATTGTCCTGTGCATGGACCAAAAATCAACACAAAAATGTGAGCATGTAGATGTAAACTTACCAGAAAAAGTCTTTGTTCATGGCCAACTTTATGCAGTGCTCACGCGAGGAAGAACCACGACGATCTTAAAGTATATATTCAGGAAACATGGTGCCCAGGCAAACATTTTAAAGAAAACCGTACATTTGGAATAAATGTTGTGATTAAAGATCTGTTACGTAATTAGTCTTCTTTCTCCTCGTTCGGAAGTCTTTCCACATTAATGACTCTAATAAAGGCAGTAGACATCTCCAAACAGCTTTTTGTGGAGAGAAATAGGTTGTTGCCATATGCTTCGCCGTTCACTGCTGTATATTAGGCATGACTGCAGCAGATGTTCGGCTGTCAAGGGGCTGGTGCCACAAGTGCAGAGATCTGTTGCACCAATCCTGTACTTGCAGTATAAATAGTGCCTCGGTCAGCTGTGTCCAACGCGTAGCCGAAAAATGATGACCCGGTCTCGCCTAGACAGCTAATGATAGGCATGATTTTTATTTAAATATGGCTTGTGTGTTCTTTTTCTCATTTGTACTTTAATATGGCTTTTATATTTTTTTTGCCGTTTCAAAAGTTGTCTCTATATCATTTTGTTGTAACGCTCTCCTTCCTTAGCAAGTTGTAATTAGTCTAATTAATTACACTCCATTTACATATTCCCACTTCTAAATGTGCTGCAGATGTTGAAAATGTTGGCATTAACTCTTCTCCCGAAATTGCTCTGACGAGTATACTTGCTCGTAAATAGTTATGATATGTAGAATGATTTACCTACGAGCTGCACATAACGGTCAGGGGATATTTTGTAATACGTGCAAGCTGTGAAACTACTTGAAAAAAAAATCTCATGAGACATTGTCAACTGGTATGATCAGATGTTAGCGATGACTTCGCTGGGATTTGAGAGGTTTCAGGTCAGCTGTCGATTATGCACCCCCCCTCCCTCCCCGCCCCCCCCCCGCCCCCCACCCCCCCCCCCGGCCCCCCCCCCCCCCCCCCCCCCCCCCCCCCCCCCCCCCCCCCCCCCCCCCCCCCCCCCCCCCCCCCCCCCCACCCCCCCCCCCCCCCCCCCCCCCCCCCCCCCCCCCCCCCCCCCCCCCCCCCGCTCCCCCCCCCCCCCCCCCCCCCCCCCCCCCCGACCCCATCTGAAAATGTCAAAAATTGCGTTACATATTTGGTGAACGGCCGGCCCCTAACTCATCCAGTAGCTGTTGCGTCGTCGTTGTGCTAAGATATCTTCTTCTTCGTACACTCTCAGACGTCCACTTGAATGTTCTCAAAGAAAGCAGTAGTTAGTTTGAGGCTATTTGAATCCCCGTAAAGCTTTTCCACGAAAGGAGCTGGCGTCGGCCATATGCACTTTCTCTGTACCACATATAAGGGGCAACTTTGAAGCAGATGTTCAGCAGTCATTTTATCAGTGCCACAATTACACACTGATCGGTAGTTCCTATCTTTAGCTTGTTGAATAGATGGTATCTCAATCTGTTGTGGCCAATGCGGAGTCTGAAGATTACCACTTGTTCTCTTCTGTGGAGCTGGTAGTAAGCATCATTCTGTGTGTGCCCTGGATGTTCTACATTCCATTTGTTTCTGCGTAATTTAAGTGTTTTTAGTAACCTAAAAAAAAAAATTATATGGCCGTGAAAGAATTAGTCAATGATTCCGTCAAATTGTTTGAGCATATGAATTCTAACATAGTCTTGTATGAAGAACAACTGCCATAAATTACTTATATGTGGCATCTCACATAATTTTAATTCCTCAAACACATCGATTTAAAACAATGTATCAGCGTCTGCAGGAAGGGTTGTTAACTTCATGCAATTTTTCACGTAGCACCTCGTTCCTGATGATCGCGACATTCCGCAAACAGGAATTGATCGTTGTCTTTTGATACGTGGATGACTGTGCCTAAAATATTATAGAAAAAGTGAACTTTGAAAGTCTAGACATTGTCGTCTTTCACATCGTCTTTGTCTTCGTAATAATTCTTTTTGGCTGGTAATTGTTATATGCTCAGATTCTGGCTCTTTTTTTTTTAATAATTATCCCGCTCAATCCTTGATGTGTTATAATTAGGACATATGGTGTACTCATTCAAGAAGATAAAGTTAGATTTCCAATACCCAAATAAAGTACCTTCTTCCCCCCTCCACTCAGTCCAAATAGAGTAAATCAAAACCAAGATTATGGCTGCATTTCAAATGTAACTGTCAACTTTTATGCCTCATTTCTTCTTCGTTCGCCCTCAGACGTCTACATTAATGATTCTAATAAAGGCAGTAATCAGCTCTATGTTCCTGGCATCTCTAAACATCTTGTGTCGACCACGACCTCGTTGAGTCATATTATGCTTCATTTAAAACATAGTTTAATATGTTGTCTGTTATTTAATCTTCAAGAAACTCCATAGATGTTGACAACAAAGAGATAACTTAAGATATATTCAAGTTAACACATGTATTAACCCGGCTTGCATTGTTTATTTGCCTTAGAAGGACGCAAACGTCTAGATTCACTATATAAATATATTTATCTTATCACCCACAACCCGTCATGCTCTTCCATGACCGCCATCTGGCTTTCTTTAATATCGCGTGACTGCGCAGGAGGGGTGCACCAAGCCTTTGCTTTATCTACGTAATTTCTTAGCTTGGCGCCAGCCCCCAACATTTTCTGTCTCGTGCCATGACGATACAATTTCATAGGCAATTTCCAATTTCTATCTATACTACTGGACAAAAGTTAAGGGCCACCATTCAGTTTAGACAAGAGTATATAATTGATTGGCAAACTGTAAAGACAAGTGAAAATGTCAATAAAACTGAGCTCAGAGAAAATGTGTATACATTTCTGTGTGCACTAGGTTAATTTTTTTTTTTAAATGTCCAAACACTGGGTCACTTTAACCCGCACGTGAAAATTGCCATTGTTGCTGCAAAAACTCGTGGTTTTTGCAACACGCCCCACTAGTTCAAAAGGTGAAAAAGTGAGTTGAATTTGAATGCACGTGGAAATGATCATCGGTAAAGAGTGTTCACGGGAGCCGCGCTGGTGTAATGGCTACAACGTTGTACTGGCGACCAGGTGTTCATGGTTCAAACCCGGCCGTCGGCGTTTGAAGAAATGTTTCCGGTCGTAAACATTTCTTCAAAAAAAAAAAAAAATTGAAGAAATGTTTACGACCGGAAATTTGACTGAATAACCTGAACGGCTCCTGCACATAAATCCCGTGTGGATGGGAAGGAGCGAAGCTCCTGACCGGGTTGGAAGGAAAGTCCACTGACCCCCCAGCCTCGCAATGACATGTCATTGGGCCGAAAGAGCTGGAAAGCTCGAGTGCCGCTGGTTATAGAAAAAAAAAAAGAGTGTTCACCGTTGGTATGCAATAAATCAGTATGACAAGTGGTCGAAATGATCACTGCATTAGTCATGCCACCAAGGAGAAGTCTCAGCACTGTAGACCGTGGTCGAGCCATGGCACGGATTCAGGATGGTCAATCTGTTCGTCATGTTGCAAGACGTTTAGCAGTGTCCCACTCTACCATTCAGAGACTTCTTGAGAGATTTCAAGCTACCGGGCATTTGGAAAATCGACCCTGCTCACGAAGAATTATATAAACCTTGTCTAAACTGAATGGCGGACCTTAATTAACTTTTGTCCAGTAGTATATTTACCGTCCCATTCTTCTGTGCTGTATCATCTTGCCAGTTTGCCTTCAACTTGTCCTTCCATTGCAAGTTTCCACAAAGTTCTATATTTCTTTATATGACAAACAAACAAACTTGCCTAATGTTGATATCTTTCTCTAATTATTTTCTAACTTTTAGTTGTTATTTTTTATAGGTCTTTCTTATTTTTCTCTTCCTTTTGTTTCCAGAAGTTGCGTCCGCTTCTTCAATATATCAGCAGTTAAAGATACACGAATCTTTCTTCCAACTGCATGTGCTTTATCTACCCTTATATCAGACCACATGGTAATATTATATTTGGACACCCCAAATTATAACCAACGAACTTTTTGGGGAGGGGGGGCTTCCCTCTATTTTTCTTACCCTGTGGATTCCAGAATAAGGCAGTCTTGTAATAACATCAACTGGTTTTCTTAATGTGTGCCCAACCCAACACCAGCGTATTCGCCTTACATCCTGTCCCATTGGTATTTGGCTGTTTTTTTTTCCATCAGCTCCACGTTAGTGATCATGTCGTACCATTTTTATCATACTCTGAGCAAGTGTCAATTTATGTTAATCAGAATCGGGCAAACCCATAGGTGCTCAGTCTCCCTCAGTAAATGTCGAAGAAATGATAACCTGAAAGATACAGATTTTTTAAAATCCATTTATGAAAATCTGTATGCCTATCTTTCTGGTTATCATTTCTGTTGTTCTCTGTGTCTAAGAGCCATACTATAGGACAGCTTTGAAATCTGGGTCGAAGATTCTTAGTTTTGTATTGAACTGAATTACCCACATTTCTCTCAAGTCGGCCGTCTATCTCAGGCTTCTTACGTCGCCACACAGTTTCTTCCTCAAATAGTTTGGTTTTTTTTTTTTTTTTTAGGGGGTTTGCCTTCTTATGGTGAGACACGTAACTTGTCAACCTAGACATATGTTATTCTGTTATATTAGAGCACAACTGTCAGCAAAAAATAGAGAACTCGATCTGAACTCTCGTTCAGCGTTGTTAAATACTAAGTTTCTCGTAGCTATCAACTATCACGACGAAACCTTGATAAGAACTGAAGAAAAGACTGCTAGCTACGTCGGCAAGTATCTTGCCAAAGTGTTGGTGAATTGCATACTCAAATACCATCTGTTCAACTGTTGATTTCCAGCAAGATTAGATAAGAAACTGCTGCGAGTGTTGGCCGAACCGGACGCTGGAATCGACGACGATTGCCAGGCCGACGATCTTGAAGTTTATCTATTAGTTAATTCATTTGAAGACTAGTGTGCTATCCATCTTTGAAGACAGTGTACAGGACTGATAAGAATCGCACGCTCTTCTTCCTTCACAAATCAGCTAGCTTACAGACTCGAGAGAAGCATTTGGTTACGATTATTCTAAAAGGTAGGCCTAAGAAAATCGGCGGTCACATGTTTCTGAAAAATTGGTAAGAAATTCGGCGGTCACATGTTTCTGAAAAATTATGGTCAAGCGGATGAGAATGATTCATGTTATAATTGTCATATCGAGCCATTAGAGTATTTTTATAAGGATTACTTAAAATTAATTTAATGTTGTAAGTGTAAATACTTTCCTTAAGTATGTAGGCTAGGCCTATTGTTTGAGGCTGCATTAATTGACATGAATAATGGTAGTGATGCAACTTTCTCATATCGGCAGTTGTTCATATTATTTGGAATTGAAAACAATATGTAGCCTATCCTAATTATAACCCATCAGAGGTTGAACGGGATATTTTTCTTCATTAATTAAAAAAAAAACATGAATAATAATGGGACGTGTGTTGGATAGGGTAGCCTACAGCCTTAAAGAAAAGAATTCAGATATGCTGTAATAAGGGTTTGGGAATCCTAAACCCCAATCTTCATCCTAACTTTAATGACATGTGCGACTTATTTAGAAAGCATCGAAAAACATTTCTCAACTATTTTTCTTGTCAACCAGGAGTGTGTTTGGAATGACCCATATCACAAACTGAAGGAATAATGTCAGTTTCATCATCTTAACATTTTTACAATTGATAATCACTGATAATGGGGGTAGAAGGTAGACAAGAAAAGATACCAAACACACAAATAAATGGGTTGAATTGAAGAAAAGTGAGCTGTCAGTTCGCTACAGCCTTAAAAAAGAATTCAGAGACGCAGTAAAAATAGGGTTAGGATTAGGATATCCTAAACCTAACGACATTGGTGACTTACTAGGATGACATTGAATAACACAGCCCACTGTTCCTCACTTCAATCAAATAAATCAGTAGAAGAAATTAAAACGAGCAACAAGAGCCAACATGAGACCTCCACCTCAAAAGGACATTAGAAATTGACCACATGGCATGTATCAATTTTTTTCTTTGCCACATTCTGAGAATAATATACAAAAATCTAGAGGCACCATTGTGGGGTTAATGTACCAAAAATGCAAACATGAAATTCCTACATTTTGGTTGGATTTTATGTAAAATGCCTAAGTGATTTTTATATTGTAAGACTCGGCTTATTCACACACATGTACGAATGGCCACTATACTGGGTCTAAGCTTTTTTTTTTTTTGTAGGAGGGGTAACCAGTACTCTTCTTCACTGCCTTTGCCTTCCTTAACTCAAGAGCAAAGTGGGGTAACCAGTACTCTTTCTCACTGCCTTTGCCTTCCCTAACTCAAAAGCAGAGTCAGGAACCCATTTTTACATGTCGGTGAACTTGATTGTGATGCTACCAATTTTCCAGCTCATTTACTTTGTGTTGAGAAGCAAGTACTGTAATCATTCAATGCTCAGTACAGAAGATGCAGCATTTATTTTGGAAAACTAATGTTTCATCCTACACAGCAACATTTATTCATTTCCATCTCTTACTAAAACCACAGCAGTACAAAGTATGTACCAAAATATGTAAATATACTGTCATCATCATCATTTTTATTTTAGGCTTCTGGCAGAGCGTAGAGCCACCTCTGCAGCTGCTCCCCTTGCAGGAAGCCTGCACCAAGCATTCACATTCACATTCCACTGCAGTGGTAGTTTATGTGGCACTGTTTCACATAATGAGGTTGCCAGCCCCATGCACAACCTCATTTTTGTTGCATTATGTGACCCGCCCCAGGGATCAGTAGTCCTAGTCTTTCCTTGCTTCTTCAGAGATCCCCGGGAACTATGCGGGATATAAATATCCTGTAGCAGAGGTTAATTGGCAGTATATTAAATTGCAGTCACAGAGGTCATTGTCAGTTCATAAAATTGCTGTATCTGAAGTGTATGTCTAAAGTACTTACTAGAATAATCTGTTTCTAGACTGTTCTTCATATAAACGTCTAGCTAAAATGGCTTCATGATCATAAACATGTGTATAGTTATTGATTATGTGACCTAACACAATTTTACACTTTTGATTTACTCTATTTGGACTGAGTGGAGGGGTGAAATGATGCCATACTTAGATATCAGACATAAAAGCTATTATTTTGAATTAGCTACACTATATATCCTAATTATAACCCATCAGAGGTTGAACGGGATAATTTTCCTTCAATTTAAAAAGAAATAATGTGACCCTCTGCATGTTAACATTTTAGTAAATCAGATGCTCCTCAGTGTACAGCCATCTTGCTTCCTTCTTCTTCAAGTACCATGCCTTGGGGCGTAGGTGATCATGGCTCTCCACAACTTCCTGTCTCCAGTATTGCTTTTCAGCTCTGTTGTTGAAGCCATGCTGTCAAACTGTCCAGTATCTATTCTTTTTGTCACCCACCATCTCTTTTTCCTTCAATCTTTCCTGTTGTCACGATATATTCCAGCCTACTTCTTCTCATAACATGCTCAAAGAAAGTGCATTGATCCTTCTAACATGAGGAATAAACTTCCTTTGTGCACTGACCTTTTTCAGGACATCCTCATTACTCTTTTTAACTGTCTGGTATTTTTAACATTCTTCTCTAGTGCTTTTCCTGCTTGTTTACTAATTGTCCATGACGCACAGTCTTGACTACTCATGTGAATTAAATATCCCACATACTCAACAGGAGTTATCTATCTATACCAGTGATTTTCAATCGGTGTGCTGTGGCACACTGGTTTGCCGCAAAGGGTCCGCAGGTATGCCATGAGAGTTTGGGGAAAGGTAAAAACAAAAAGCGAGAAAAACATTGAGGAATAATACAAAAGAATCATCAAGGTAAATTTGTAGAAGTACTGTATATTTTTCATAAAAGGTGGATACAAATGAAAACAGTTTAATAAAAATAAAAAGTTATTATAGTAAAATTCTAAGAACTTCCGTCCCCTTTGTTCCAGATCTCAAAATAACTCTACTATATTCTTTTACAACCCCACCTTTCACCCTTGTCGAGCCACCATGCATTGTATTGACCTCCCCTTGTAATGAAAGAGATACTTTACTCATTCGAACATGACCAATATGGGTCAAAGACAATCATTACAAGGGGAGGTCACTATAATACACATATCTACCGAGAACCTTTCCCGCATTGGTTTTTGTTATTTCATTTTAGTTAGTTTGTTATTTCTGAAGTTAGTTATTTTTTAGGGCTTATTAGACATGGACAGATTAAAAAAACGTAAGTTGGATGATGACAATGAATCAAGTGTAGCTGGCGTTAGTTCTGGTAGTATAAAACATAGTACAGTTAGTGTTACTTCTAAAACTGTTGTGCGCCAGTATAATTAAGACTATTTTTCATTCGGATTCATTTCATCTGGGGTAGAGCAGCCATGTCCTAAGTGTATAGGTTGTGTGAGAAACTGGTAAACCAAACTATGGTTCCACGTAAGCTGAAAAGACACCTTTACACAAAGCACTCACATTTATGCCAGAAACCAATTGAAAATTTTAAAAGTCTTGTAACTGATCATACACGCCAGGCTAAACAATGGACCAAAGTCACAACTATTTCTGACAAAGCTCAAGAAGCAAGCTGTGTCGTTGCCGAAATCATGGCAAAAGAGATGAAATCAGATACAATTGCTGAGTCAGTAATTTTACCAGCATGCTGTAAAATTGTAAATATTATGTTTGTCGAGGAATATACAATTTTTTTTTTGGAAAATCCCTTTGACCGATAACACTATTAGTCGGCATATACAAGGCGTGTCTCAAGACGTTGAGTCACAAGTGATAGCTAACATTAAAGAAGCAGATTTTTTTTTTTTTGGTCATTCGTTTAGGAGAGTCAACTGACATCACCGGAAAAGCTTTCATTAGGATTGTTTGTAATGGAGACATGGAACCATTTTTATTTTGCAAACCAATTCCAGAAACAACAAAATTCTTGATGTTGTCGACACTTATTTCAGTTCTCACATTTTGTCATGGAAATTGTGCATCGGTATCTGCACGGGCATTGCTTCCTATGTCGGAATGGATTCGTCGCACCGACCGAGCAGAACTCTGGCATTGTTTTTACACACTGTTTCCTGCACAGAGAGGCCCTTATTTCAAAACCAGTAGTACCTGAGCACCAAAAGGTACTGAATAAGACGATCAAAATGGCTAACTACATTAATGTAGGATTAAAATTTGTCATCACAGAGCAAATTTTTTTAATTTAAAACCTGATTTTGCATTATTTCATTGAGAAACAGATGGTGTGTTCCAGAGGGAGAAGAGGAAGTAGACACTTTTTTATTTCTTTTTTGGCCAATGGAATACGTCATTTGATTGGTTTTTTTTTTTTTTTTAAATAAATGGCATCTTTTCAATGATATCTCGTTTCAATAATTGGAATAATAACAAATATGAAATTATATATATTTTTTAATCTTTTGAAATCCAGATCAGTATTATTTTTAAAAAGAACACAATGATTAGAATTTTAGCTATTGAACTTTTAAACACAATCTTAATACTTGTTCTTTAATGATAAAATATATCCTTAAAAAAAACTGATGGTGTGCCTTGACAATTTTAGCACCTTGTTCAAGTGTGCTGTGAGCTGAAAAAGGTTGAAAATCACTGATCTATACTAAGGTGAACAACACATGCTGTCCCTTAACTGAAATATTGATTCAGTTCGACACTACAGCTGTTTTTTTTTTCTTTGCCGATAAAATGTTGTACATTTGCAATATTACTGTGTATAAGTACTGCTATAAAAACTAATGCTAAGATAAAAGTAGGAGACAATAGTTTTTATATGGCTGTGGGATGTGTTTTACAGCTGCACACGAACAGGGATCGTAACAAGGGATTGTATATAGCTGTAAAACAAATACTATTTTTTTTTCCCACTTCTGCGTCTGATTGACAGAGTGGTTAGAGCGCTGGTCTCTCACGGCAAAGGTGCCGGGCTCGATTCACAGTACCGACGCGCTCCAGGGAAGGAAAAGGCAGTGAGGAAGGGAACTGGTTACCCCACCTCTTGATGCTGGACCTAGTATGGTGAAGTCTCTAACACTTCACTTCCCAACGGCAGTATCTGCTGTGGGACTACCTTAACTTCTGCTTCATTCATTATGAGATTATAGTAAAGTTTGTTATCAGTAAAGCCACTATTTACAGAAGTGTTTTTGTTTTATTTCTAGGATTTGTGGCGAGACGCGCAAGCTAAGACAGTTTTTCAAAGCATTTGTTAACAGGAGTTTGCCTCGTTTTTGCAAGTCGTGCTTTGTTCAACCTAGGAATAAGGTGCATGTCCAAATATTAATGACCTTGTGTTCTGGTATAACATTGCCCTATACAGAAGTGCTCTGTATGGTCATTGTGCTAGTTAACTTAAGTAGCAAGGGTGGTACGGTGTTGAACTTACTGAATTTTACAAAAGGATAATGATGTTTCATAATCCTAGTAGTCGCCCACAGCTTAACAATTTTTCATTAAGTTTATAAGCAGGAGGTATGTAGCAAAAAAAATCACATCCGTTACATATCATACCTTACAAGAACAAATATAATATGTTGCAGTGCATCATAATGCATCTAAGCAGCTAACGGACCTAGACAGACCTAACAAGTACTGAAAAGATCAGAAGCATTGTTGGAATAACATCAGTGACGGTTTTTCTTTTGGTAAGGTGGTTTGGATGTGCTGTGAAGGTGAAGTCCAGTCAAGCAGCAGCATACCATTTAGTATCAGAATAGAAGCAGTCTTAAAAAAAAAAAAGTACTCAAGATGATAAGATGATGTGGATCATAGAAGTAGAAGATATTTTAAAGAAGTTCAGCATAACAAGATGACTGAAATAAAATAGGAAAATTAACACTTGAAGGCAGTATTTTCCAACCTGTTACGGAGCTATAATCCCTCACAACTAGCAGAACCCCAACAATGCAGTTGTATTACCATTAAATGATTGTCCAGTCAATAATAGCGTGTAAAGCGATGCTATCTGTACTATGTGTGTGTCCATGCGTGAACTGCCATTCTAAGGTAAATTAATTGAAACGTTTTCTCTGTCTTTAAAAAAAAAAAAATTCATGGAATGTGCAGTTTTAAAGGTATTGAACAAATGTTGCAAAAAAAATATGCACTACAAATGAAAAGCAGTATCTAATAAATATCAAAGATCCGTGAAGCGAGACCGAAAGAAGCAGAAGGAAAAAAACTAGGGTTTAATGTATGTGCATATTTTCATACAGTGTCCCTTCATGTGGAACTAAAAAATGTACTTTTTCATGCAGTATACTGGTGTGACTTCTCTTGCATATTTATCTCTTTGGTATTACTATTACTGATAGAGAGCAGTGGAGGACCCTGTCTGCTGATGCTTCCACCATGGCACCCCTATGACCCATGATGGGTTACGGGTTGAGATGAGATGATGATTACTATTACTGAGACAGGAGTCTCTTTAAATTCAGATAAATAAGAAGAGTGGTACTAGTCATACAAACGTTTATTATTATATGCATACTATATTTACCGATACAATACAAAATGAACCTAGACACATACAACTAATTATAAACCTAAATATGAATGATATTTTGCAAATAACGGTTTCCCAAAATATATTTATTCACAAATATCTTAAGAACCCGACGTGATAGAGATAAACGAATTTCAGATTTGAAATCAGCGCAAGAAACTGACCTAAGAACACTTATTCTTATATAAGAAAGAAAAATGTTGTTTGTCAGTGTTATAAACCTAAATATGAATGATATTTTGATTTTTTTCACTATATTTGAACATTTTTTTTCCTTTTGTTCCATGATTTCTTGTGAAATCGCTGAGGGTGAATAACGGAAGGAGCCACAGATTAGACTAGTCTATGTATTGGCCGGTGACACCTTATTTGGGGCTAAACAAACACAACAGTCATTGTGTCAGACTCAGTCCATGCTTCGAAAGGTTCAAAATGGTTGGCTACGGCATGAATGGAAAACATTCATAGAAGCTTCGAGTCTGCAGGAGCTGGTGTGGATCTACTGTCCTGGTCATGCAGGGGTATGCAGTAATGAAAGAGCTGACAGACTAGCATCAAGAGCACCCATAGTGAGAACACAGTTGATATGGATAAGGGAAAGATACTGAGAACAATTAATGATCGCATGTTAAAGAATGATACATTAATAGATTAATCATCAGGGTTAAGACTGTTGGAATTTGACATCAGACTTAAGGCTAGCAGAGATGGACGTATGAGAGGATGCAGCCGCCGTGTATGCAACCGGTGAGCTACAGGAACAGTAAGCATTCACTCTTCAGCATATACTGAGGGAGACTGAGCACCTATGGGTTTGTCCGGAGAGCAGTGATGTAGATTCTGTTTAACAATAACAGTTAGAGAAATGAGTAGTGCATCAGTTGAACTTTCATATGGTTTGTCTGATTCGTGCATTTATTTTATGACAGCATCTTCTAAGGTTGCTTAGCATGAACAGCATCAAGGAGGGATGGTTCAGTGAATTCAGTGAGATGTGGCCAGGCCAGTGTATGTCGCTGGAAGTGGAGGAAGTTCTTCTTAAGGAGAAGTCTGACTATCAGGATATCCTGGTGTTTAAGAGGTATGTCAGATTATCTGTATATAGTTAAGTAAGATTATTCTTGTCAGGTCCTAAAACTTTCTTCGACAAGTGAGATTACCGTTCCTTTTGTACTACAGTCCACAACCTCATATCCAAAATCTTTGGGGTTAGATGTGTTTTGGAATTTGGAATATTTCAGAACAGCAGTACAGTACATGCACCATATAGTACGCTAACGTCCTGGTGGGGGTCTATAGCAGCACCCCATATGCAAACACATTAATATTTCTAACATTCCTGATCATATTAAAAAATAATATGTATTAAATAATAATATTTATTATTGTCTAACTATAAATGTTTAAAGTCTTATTTTTAATAAAACCATTTTAAAATCAGTGTTTGTAATGTTTAGAGCCAGTACAAATTGGTATTTAATCAGTATTTGAAAATTTCCAAGGTTCTTCATCATCATAATTTGGCATCTATGCAAACGATGCTTTACGCTTTCTTGAGTCATGTTGTGGGTACGAGTAACGCTTCATGAATAAAAACTTTCAGTCCTCCGAGCTTTCCAAAGTTTGGAATTTTGAATAACAGGTTGAGGACCTGTTTGGTTTTAAGGACCATCTTCATTGCACACAGACAACTCCATAAGTGCTCCGATCTCCCCCCTTAGATCACACAAGGAGGATCTCAGCACAGTGCACGAACTCCATATCACCAGCAAGGATCCCAGTGTGTGTAAACAGGAATCACACATTCTATAAATATTTTTGTTGTGAGTAGGTTTCCTAATTTTTAAAATCTCGGCTGTGTGGTCTACTCTTTACGATTTCCAACTGCAGAGGGATTTTTAACATGCTGAGCTTATACACAGGACCTTCTATTTTTTTGCCCTTATCCGAGAAGACAAGGCATCCAATCTTCCTACCCAGGAGATAAGGGGGAAGTATGACATCATTAGGAACTACTGGTTATGAGAAAAAACTTCCATCAATTATATTTCCTGGGACCTGTATAAGATATAATAACCATATCAGAAGCAGTTCATATCAACGATTTCTCAGGAATACACCATCTGCACAAATCACAAGGAAAAATCAGTAATTTTTGTTTAGGAAACAGCGGACACATAGAAGCAAACAGAAACAAGAAATTTGTATACAAAACTAATTCAGGGCACAAAACTAAAGAGATACTGGAGAAATTGCATAAACAGCAAATAAATGGACATGAAAGGGACAGGAGTTGTAAACTGGAGGGAGACATTCAAAGGATGGTGAGGGAAGGAAATAGATTGGTTTGCAACAAAAGAGCCTTAAAAACTGGGAACAAGAAAGAGACATCACACACATTTTTGTTTTTTTTTAAGTTGTCTGCATTCTTCATAGTATCTTTTTTTTTTTTTTTTGTTTTTTTTGTTCGTATTTTGCCTTCTGAGGTGCGTTCCTTTCAACCTATTTGGTTATATCAGAGCGCATTTACCATCCAAAAAAAAAAGGTCAACTCTGTTGACTGCTAACCCGATCAGCGTTGATAGATACTAAGTCCTGAAAAGGACTAACATTATCTATCTGCTAGCATAAAGCCCTAAAAAGGACTCGCCAGCTACGCCAACGCCTGAGTTAATTTGAAACCCGAATTATAAGAAATATTGTTTTGTTAACTGCATAGTTTGTTAAAACAAATTTAGTTTCAATAAAAATCATTATCGTTGTCTGTTAATTGAAAATGCCTCTACTAAGCAGCTAATGTAAAAAACAGAATCTGTGTTAATTTGCTCACAACTGTTGTTGCTGTGAAATATTTTGAGGATATTCATTGGCATTCTTAGAGAAAGTCAGCTAGTCTTAAGTATCCTTAGTATTTCTTTAATGTTTTAACCACATAACCAAGTTGTCACTTCCTAGCGTATCTTTTCATTGCAGTGTCTTGATTTGAAAGATCAAAGTTACTGATTGCATTGTAACTAAAGTGCAGCCCACTTAAGTGGAACTCGCTTTAATCAATTTTTGCTTAACTCATAAGTTATTTCTCCGGTCCCGGTCAGATGACTTCTTGGTCTTTGTTTAAAAAAGCTCCAGTTATGTCGAATTCTGTTAATTATAATTTTTTTGGATAAGTCAAGGTAATCTTTCCATCCCAAGTCATATTTTCCTTCTCTTACTCACATTGACGACACCATATTTGATTTTAAGAGAGAAATAACTCTAATAATTGTATGCTTTGCTTGAAATTTTTATAAATTGGTTGGAGTACTGGAATTTTTCTGCTTGGACGAATTCTTAAAAGTGATTGACAGGCCGGACTCAGTCCCTTGGTGGACCGGAATCTGGCCCGAGGGCAGTAGGTTGACCACCACGCACTATATGAACCGTCATCATCATCATGTAACGTATTCTCTGCAGAGCGTTGTCTCCATTACAGCTGCTCTGAACGCTGCTCTGGGCAAGTCGACCTGCATCATCCAAAGACAAGTTCACACTCTCTGTGATGTCCTGGATCCACCGTCGTCTAGGTTGTCTCCTTCCCCTTTTTCCAGGGACCATGCCTTCCATTACTAATTTTTCCAGACTATTATGTCTTTTTATATGACCAAAAAATTTCAGCTTCCTTATTGCGATTGTATTTAGGAGCCAATTTTCCTCTACATTTAGTGAGTGTAGTACTTCTCTGTTGGTCTTTTTCTCTGTCCTTGGTATTCTCAACATCCTTCTGTAGCATTTCATTTTGAATGATGTAATCTCTTTTGCAACTGTTTTAGTGAGTGTCTATGTCTCACAGCCGTATGTTGCTACTGAGAATATACATGCTATGATCAGTTGTAACTTTGTTTCTTTGCTTGTGCCTTGCCATAGGTTTTTTATCTGTATTAGTTTATGTGAGGCAATTGCAAGTCTTCTTTTAATTTCTACTGCACAGTCGCCAGAGCTGTTGATAATTGATCCTAAGTATTTGAATTCATTAACACATTCCAGTTCTTCGTTATCAATTTCAATTTCTGGTTTGATCTTTACTCTGTCTGTTGTCAATACTTTGGTGTTTAGGTATAAATTCTGAGCCTCGCTGTGTTTTTTGGTTGACAGAATTAATATGAACCGTAAGGATATGTTAATAAGTAACATGTCTCAATGCTAAAATATATATGTCTGTTTTGTTATATATTTTAATAAATTGTACTCTTTGTTTATAGTGAAGTAACACAATGTACAAACTACAGCATAAAAATACTGTACTGTAGTGTCCTGTACTGTAATGAGTAATGAAACATAAGTGGACAGTTTCTGGGATGACCATTGTAAGTAGAAGTGGTTGTA
Organism: Oreohelix idahoensis; assembly: GCA_024509875.1. Classification (NCBI taxonomy): domain Eukaryota; kingdom Metazoa; phylum Mollusca; class Gastropoda; order Stylommatophora; family Oreohelicidae; genus Oreohelix; species Oreohelix idahoensis. The sequence continues at coordinate 60,631 of JAMPIV010005976.1, forward strand.
AGTTGCATACGTCTTCAGTCGAGGACAATCTGTAAGTTGACAGAGGGAGTGAAGACACAGAGAATGTGATCAGTGTATTTCCAGTGAGATCAAACAGCAACCTCGTTATGACCAGTTCTGATCAGAGGAACTTCAAAACCCTGGGGTACGAGCAGACAACGCTTACTAATGACCTACCTGTACTAAAATGAACGATAAAACGGTTCACTCTCGTTGCAAGGAGATTTACGGTCGAAAATAGAACCTACAACTTCTGTTGCTTTAGCTTGCGAACTTTCTTCCCCCCTTTTTCTTTTTGTCTTTCTTTCTTATGAGTGCATGCCATAGACATATTTTTGTTTGTTCTTTACTATTCACGGGCCTCAGGTTTCCCTGTATATTTTTGGCTATGCCATTGTACTATGAGTAGTTTTTCATTTTCTTTTTGTACCCTGTGGAGCATTGAACCACCACTGCAGGTGTCCCATTTCCAGGATGTCTGCACCAAAACATTTATGTGGTAATCATGAGGAATCTGTGTCAGTCAGAGGTCTTGGCCTCATTGAAAAATGCCTGTATTTACTGGATGCAAACAGGATGCAATTACAGTGTTAATTCTTCTTTTGTTATTGTTATTGTTAAACAGAATCGACATATTGCACTCCGGGCAAACCCATAGGTGCTCAGTCTCCCTAAGTAGATATTGAAGAATGTGAATGCTAACTGTTTCTGTAGCTCGCTGGTTATATATACAGCGGTTGCATCCTCTCATACGTCCATCTCTGCTAGCCTGACATTTGATGCCTAATTCCAACAGTCTTAACCTTGATGATTCATCTATTGTATAGTCATTCTCTAACAGGTGATCATTAATTGTTCTCAGTATCTCTCCCTTATCTATATCCAGTGTCCCCACTATAGTGGGTGCTCTTAATGCTAGTCTGCCAGCTCACTCATTACCGCGTACCCCCTGCATGACCAGGACAGTAATCTTCTTTTATGATATTTAAACGTGCTCTGGACAGACATAAACGGTACAAAAATTCATAGCTAGATCACCAGTTTTTTTTTGTTTTTTTTAAACATGGAAGTGAAAATTAACTAATTTTTTCATCTGTGAATGTTTATTCTTCAGCCCCCTAAGAAGCATAAGCCATCGACACATTCATGCCAACCCTTCCTGTCCTATCACCTCCTTCAAGGCCTGTCCATGTCTTCTTTATCCTTTTCATATCTGTCTCGACTCCCATGTTAATATTATTTCTTGTTTATTTTTTCACTTTATAATATTTCTGATTTAAAAAAATATCCATGAATGCAGGATGGCACACATTTCTTGCATACATATTGCAGTGCTGTGTAATGCTGACACTGGTAACTGCTGTTTTGCTTTAATATTTGTCTTTTGGGGTTAATGTTTCTAAGATTTCATGTACAGTAGTTGATGCTGACTCAAATTAATGTGCCTTGTTTAATTATGAGATATGTACTTTTAAATTTTGTGGTACTTGTGACCATGTCATTAATTATAATATACTTTATGCTTTAAATTTGTATTTAAAAAGTGAAAAACATACAAAATTGTTAAATTAAACTTACTTACTTAGTCGTTCCCCTTCTACCGTGAGGTGTAGAGGTTTGGGAGAGAGAGCTCCAGATTATCCTATCGGCTATCTTCCTCCTGGCCTGGTTCCATTCTAGTCCTCGGTCCTTCAGAGATTGTCTAATGTTGTCCTCCTAGCGGACTCTGGGTCGTCCTGGGGGTCTGGATCCATGGCTCTTTGTTTTCCATGCTTGTCGTGGTTGTTGTTATTGTTGTGAATCCCTGGGCGCGAGTTATGTACTCTTTTGCCCTTTAGGGGACGAGTTAGTTACTCATACCCTTGAGCCAGTTATGGGAGGTGATTTGTGGGCTTTGTTTTAACCCCAAGGGAGCATCCTAGACTCAGCGGCCCACTTTGGCATGTGTGCGATACCAAGAGGTTTGATAGCTCTCTACCCGTGCTGGGGGGTTATGCTTGTCGTGGTAGCCGATCTTCTCCCATTCTGCAGACATGGCCAGATCATCTTAGTTGGGACTGTTCTACTTGGATCTGCAGGGGGTGGGATTTTAGGCCTTGACATATCATCTGGTTGCGGACCATGTCTCTTCTTGTTACTTCAACCACCTTCCTCAGATACCTCATTTCTGAGGTTTGGATCTGGCTTTTGTGGGTTGTAGTCATTGCCCATGACTCGGCATCCATATGTCAAGACTGGGACATAGGTGGAACGGTATACAGCCATCTTCGTTTTCTTACCAACCTCTCTCTTGCTGAGGAATCCTCGATTTATGGCCTGAAAAAGTCTCCCAGCTGCTGCTTTTCGAGTGGCCAACTCTTCTTTGATGCCTCCCTTTCGGTCTATAATAGCTCCAAGGTATTTAAAGTGGTCAACCTGCTCCAGGACCTGTTCTCCCAGCTTAATCTGATGTCTTCTTACTTCTCGTGATATCACCATGGATTTTATTTTAGAGCTGCTTATGACCATCCCTCTCTTCTCCAGCTCTTCCTTCCAGATTTGCAGGTTGGATTGGATATGTGCCTCTGATTTAGCAATCAGGGCAACATCATCAGCAAATGCCAGCTCTGAAATACAGACCTGTCTCATCTTCCAGTACCCACTAAATACTTTCTTGTTCTCTCCTTACATGCCTTGATGACATGATCCATGAGGAGTATGAAAAGATAAGGTGACAGGATATCACCTTGTCTTACACCAGTGGTGGTCCTGAACTCTTCTGACTTATGGTTTGCTGTCCTCACATAATTTCTGCAAGACTTGTAGAAGCTCTGTATAGCATGAATCAGAGGTGCTGGAATGTTCTTCCTTGCCAAACAGTCCCAAAGTTTGCTCCAGGGGACCCTGTCAAACGCCTTTTCCAGATCTATGAAACAAAGATGGATCTCATTCTTATACTCAAGGGCCTTTTCACTCAGCTGTCTGAGTGTGAAGATTAGGTCTTGAGTACTTCGGTTTGCTCAGAATCCGCACTGGACCTCATCCAATTGTGGCTCAGCTAGGCGTCGGAGTCTCTGCTCTCTTAAATTAAACAATTCAGCAAATGTAAATAAAGAGCTTGCTATATGATTCTGTTTGCAAATTATTATTTTTTTTAGCAAATGTCTGATAAGCAGAATTTCTGACAGTTAGAAGTGTTTTATCATAGCTGACAGATGCTGGAGTTGGGTTGGCCACGTCCTCAGAAGAGACCCAAATGCCATCACAAGAACAGCTATGCTATGGACCCCCGAAAGAAAACGAAAGAGAGGCCAACCAAAAACAATTTGGCGGAGAACTGCAGGCCGAGATGCAAAGAATGAACCAGAGCTGGGGCGCTGTATGAAGGGTGGCTGCCGACTGAGCAAAGTGGAAGCAGTTTGTTGCTGCCCTACAAGATGCCACCAGGCGTGATGGCCACTGACTGCTTTGACAGTAGGCGGCTAAGGATCAAAGAAGAAGTATTTTAGATGGTCCCAGCAACTTTTACTTATCTAGACGGCATTTTATATGGCCATATTATTTCATCCGATATTCGATGGCCTTTTCTCATGTAGAAGCTTTAGGCTTTCTTATGTCATCTTCGTTATTTTAATTTACATAAACTCCACATTCTGCTGGCTGCTCCGGCGGGTTTTGAAAAAGCTGGTTATTGAGTTGGTCCCCCTCCATTTGTTAATATATAACATATGTACTTTGCATCAACTTAGGGCTTTTTCTCTTTTATTATTTCAGTAAGACTTACGGGAACGTACTTGTCCTGGATGGTATTATTCAGTGCACCGAGAAGGATGAGTTTTCCTATCAAGAGATGCTGGCACATCTTCCCCTTTACGCCCATAGGAATCCTAAAAAAGTAATTTGGCTGTTTTAATCCATGCTGTTTTTCAGGCCATTTATTTCACAGGTGGATAGTTTTGCTACATCAATGTAGGTAACGGGTGTTAGGTTGTTACTAATGGCTTTCAAAATATGACTTAAGTAGCTCGTAATGTGTACAATATGTACAGAAGTAAAAACTACTACCATGATTTAAGTAAGCCCAGAGTAGTTTCCCGGGGATCTCTGAAGAGACAAAGAAAGAATAGGACTACAGTGCCCTCAGGCATGTCGTACACGGCAATTAATATGAGGATGTGCATGGGACTGGTACCTCATTGTGTAAAACAAATTACCAGAGAAATGACTACAAGAGCATATGAGTGATTGGTGTGGGTGTCCTGCAAGAGGACCAGTTGCAGGAAAATGATAATGAATTGACTTTGAAAATGATCGGTGATAGTTACAGGTTTAATAATGGTGAAACATAAAATGATGCAAGATCACTCAGAATTCGCAATAATGCATAGAGTGTCAGAGTAGCAGCCCTTGTATGTAACAACTTGCCATGTCTGTCAGCAACATTCTTATGATTTTATCAAGACCATTACTTTAGCCATTCAGTAGCGGGTAAATAGAATTTGTGACCCAGTAAAATGCACTGGGGATCCCTGATCTGTAGTGCATAGCGCTTGCAAGACTCATCTTCATTATGAGATCAAATATCTGCAGACCTTGTGAAATAAGAAAAATCCTATGATGCTCAGTGCCCCCCTATACCAAGAGAGCAAACACTGGAACATGTACTTTTTGCACACAAAGTGTCACAAGGACAAGGGTGATAAACATGGTGACATAACATAGTACTACACCCATACCTCACTCTTTCGACAGGTTAGGGACCAGAGCTATGATGAAAGTCGAAAATCAACGAAAGTCGAAGCATAGCCTTTATTTAGCTTACAAATGCATTAGGGCCCCAAAAAAACGTAAATAACTAACTATATAACACTTGCGAATGCGTGCAACACCTAGATAAACAGAAATAAACATAAGAATAAAAAAAATACAGTAAAAAATAAAAAATACGTAAATAGCATCTTACCTTAAAATCATTCTTGATCACATAGACGATGAATATATACAGTATGTACAGTTTTGAATGTTGGTAATTTACGGGGATTCTAGACTTAGAAAATCAGATGGAGAAAATTGAGGAGGCTCATCTTCAGAACTGGAGGATTTCAATCTAATTCTTTTAGGAGAAGGGCACTTTGAAGGAGATCTAACTGGGGCTGATGTTGATGGCTCGGAATCTGAAGGGTTAGAGGGAGGGGTGACTGAAGTTGGTTGTGGCGGTTGCGTCTTGAAAAAGGAGAGCAATGACGTTTGCCTCATTGATGTCTTCTTCCTTTCCCTAAGAAGTTCTCTGTAACAGGCTATTTGGTGTTCTAACCCACTATTTACTTTAGAACTTCTGCCGAAATTGGGATCCACCCTTTCCCAATATGCAATTGCGTCGTCTATTTTGGCGAATCCAATCTTCACTTCTTTGGTGGTCATCTCCTTAGGCTGAGGTGTATCTTCAGGCATGGCTTCCTGTTCATTCAACAGTTTTCTTTGTTCTTCCATCGCCACTAGATCCTCATCACTTAGGGGCTGATCATGAGACTCAAGCAGCTCTCTAACATCTTCAGCCTCTACTCCTAGTTCCAACTGCTGAGCCATTTCCACAACATTTGAAGTGATGGCCTCCACTGTTTCTTCAAACCCTTCAAAGTCGTCCATTAGGGAAGGAATCAACTTTTTCCAAACGCCTTTCAGATTGGATTCTTTAACATCAGCCCATGCATCTCTGATAGTTTTGATGGCATCCAGAATATTGAATCGTTTCCAAAATGCTTTTAATTTATTTTGTTTAGGCCCCTCATCAACATCAGCATCTAGTGCAGCTATAACCTTGGCAAACGTCCGTCTGATATAGTAAGATTTAAATGATGAAATTACTCCTTGGTAAATAGGCTGCAGCAAAGAAGTTGTGTTTGGAGGCAGAAACACAACTTTAATTTCTTTGTGAGCCTCAAGCACAATTCTTGGGTGACTTGGAGCATTATCCAACAGCAGTAGGATTTTAAAGGGAATATTCTGTTGTTTTCAATAATCCTCAACTGCAGGCTTGAAATTATCAGTGAACCAAGTTGTAAATAATTCACCAGTCATCCAGGCTTTTTTATTGGACTTGAAATGAACTGGAAGGGAAGACTAAATAATTTTTCAGGGCCCTAGGATTCTCAGAATGATAAATGAGCAGAGGCTTTAGCTTGCAGTCACCAGCTGCATTAACCCCTAGCAACATAGTAAGCCTATCTTTGGCAGCTTTAAACCCAGGCATTGATTTTTCCTCTTTGGCAATAAAAGTTCTGGATGGCATCTTCTTCCAAAAGAGGCCCGTCTCATCTACGTTGAAGATCTGCTGCTTTGTGTAGCCAACTTCTTCTATAATTTTTTCAAGCTCCACTTGAAAAGCTCCTGCAGCTGCGGTATCTGCGCTAGCTGATTCTCCCTTCACTGCTATATTGTGCAAATTTGACCTTTTCTTAAATTTCTCAAACCAGCCCCTGCTAGCTCCAAATGTCTCTTCAGCTGATGTCTCTCCTTGTTCAGCCTTCATTGCATTAAATAAAGTTTGTGCTTTAGCCTGGATAAGATCTTGGCTTAGAGGAATGTTGTGGCTGACTTGGTCTTCAATCCACACATTTAACACTTTCTCCATCTCACCAATTAAATTGTGCCTCTTTCTAATAAGTTTGGTATGCACTGGCATAGCGTTTTTAATTTCCTCTAACACTTTAGCTCTGTTCTTTACAATTGTGCTAACTGTAGTACACCTAGCCTGCGGCCTATTTCAGCATTTAAGATGCCTTGTTCATTAAGCTTGATTAGCTCACGCTTTTCTTGCAAATTGAGAACCTTATGGGTTCTTTTAACTTTGTCACTACACTTAGGACCCATTATGAATATATTAAAGCACACAAATAAGTAGTACTGTATAGGGCCTAATCACACAAAAAAAGTACAGTATGAAAACTGTACACGTGTCTTATAATCACGATATGAACACTGTCATTAGACTGTTATCACTAAAATAACTATGAACTGTTTACAGTATAATCACAAAAATAATATAATATGAATAGTTTTGTTATTTTAATCACAAAAATAAGTAGTATTAATATGTGTAATCACAAATATAAGAGATTCAATGCGGACAACTTAAAAAAAAACAGTGCACACCGAACGATTTCTGTTCAAAGACTGAACGACGAAAGAATCAAGATGACGCGCAGTTGTGATCAAATGCGACGAAAGAGCAAAGCGAGCGACGAAATTTGGAAACGTGGTTAGAATTGAAAACCGACGAAAGAGCGAAGCGACGAAAGTCGAGGTATGGGTGTATATGAACAAGCTGCCATAACAGACTTGGCACAGTTGAAGGTGAATAACAAAACCAAGCCTATTAACAACTACATACTTCCTTAGAGCAGAACAGTCAGCATGTCCCAAACCAATGGATATTCACTTACTAAATGCTCTTGATGGTACATATGACTGGGTCTTGATGGTATAAATGGCTGGGTCTTGATGGTACAAAGGATTGGGTCTTGATGGTACAAATGGCTGGGCATGACAGTAGAACTACTTGAGTGAGGGACATGTCCTGAAGTCATTAGATAGCCTCAAATGCAAACAGATATCTTGCTGCACTCCCAGTTATAAAGATTGAGTGGACAATGCTATTTGAATCCAGATTAGATGGACAGCATGCTCCCAGAGAGGGCTAGACACAATGACCTGGTCACATAATTGAAACATGAGGGGTTCACAGCAAATTTTACTGAGTAGACACTTGGGAGTCATGATCCAGCTAGGTCCACCCATGTGAGTGTCAAGGAAGTAAAAAGGCTCTAACACTCATCTAATGGGAGGAACTCTTCTGATTATCAGAATTACCTCCTGTTGTAATGCTTTGTATTGAGTTTCCTATCAGTTGTATATGTGTCGTGTTGTTTTTCTCATTTCACCATATGAAGCATAGGGGGTAAAAGTGACTAAGAGGTATGGCGTCCTCCTCTAATACTCAAGGTGCCTGGTTCACTCCCAGTAAAGGGACTATAATATAATTGATCTGCCATCAATGGTACCTATACCTTGTAGCGGTATGGCAGCTTGCGTACCCTGATAATCCCCAGAGCTATGCCAGTGGGAGTTTTACTCCTGGTAGGTTCAACCAAGCTGGACTGGTCTGTGTGGGTAGGGGTCAGACAAAAGCTGGTACCCTGGTCCTCCAGGTTGGGGGTTTTAGCACAGGGCTGACACCCCTGTCTGTGTAAAAAAACAAAGAAGTTACGGAAACAATAATAAATGAACAAACTTTGCTGCGGGATGGACATTCGGAGTCTGTGGCTCATACGAAGGATGGCCACCGACCGAGCAAAGTGGAATCAATTTGTTGTTGCCCTACAAGACGCCACTAGGCGTGATGGCCACTGACTGCTTTGACGGTCGGCGGCTAAGGATCAAAGAAGAAGAAAGAAGAATATAATTGATGGACATTTTTTCAGAATCAGTGGTTCCTAATGATGTCATACTCCCCCTGATCTACTGGGTTGTGAGATCAGATGCCTAGCCTTCTTAGATAAGGGCTAAAAAATAGGTGGTCCTGTGTGCAAGTTGCGTACTTTAAAAATTGGTGTGAATTTGTTCAGGGTCTGTGTTCCATGAGGAGCTATGATGATGATGATGAATAATGTGTCCCATAATTACATCTAGCACCAAATTACCATCAGGAAGACATCATTAGCATTAACAATAATGACCACAAACACCCCGGCTAATACATTTTCATACATACCATCTTATCATCAACATCTCTTTCGTTGTGTTTTACTGCAGGTGTTGATCATTGGCGGTGGTGATGGTGGTGTGGCACGAGAGGTTCTCAAACATGACTGCGTAGAGGAAGTGCATATGTGTGAAATTGATGAAGTAAGTCAGTCTACCCTTTTCCCCCCATTTCTGAAGTCTGCCTGCATTGTATTCATCAGTGTCAGATAACTTGACAGAATATCTCAAACGTTACCGCAGAATCAGATGTATGTTCATATTTCCAGATACTGACTTCTCAAGAAATTTTTTTGGAAATGCAAAAGTCTTTACATTGGTGAAAAATGTATTAAAATTGTTCGAGGCTGCCTCCTGTGAAGGCATAGACACAATTTCTCAGTTTATACATGTCTTTTATGAGCATCTGCTTGACAGAATGGTTAGAGTGCTTCACTCTTGCAGTAAAATTAAAAGGTTCCAGGTTTGAATCTTGATAGTGTCACGCTGCAGTCTATCCAGCTATAAATGGGTAACTGACTCAAAGGCAGCAAGGAAGGGAGCTGGTCACCCTCAAGTCATACAGCTGAAGTTAGCACAGTGAAGTCTCTAACATTTCACTTCCCTATGCCAGTATCTGCTATGTGACTACCTTTACCTTCTGATTTTTTTTTAATGTGTCTTTTATTATCCAGTATGCACATTGTGGATTTTTCTTTTCTTTTTTTGCTCCATCTTTGAGGTTCTACCGTGTTTCCTTAAGTCTTCCCTTTCCTCCGTATACTATATGGTTCCATCACAGGACCACAAGAATGTATATACATTCTCCTTACCATCACCATCTTCTCACTTCATTCAAATGGTGTTATTAGTATCATTTTTACATAAGATATTTTTACATCGAAGTTCCTATACCTATTTTTGTATCTTGTCCCAGCCACGTAGAAAGGTAATTGCTAAAAATAGTCCAACATATGGTGTTTGTGAAAGATAAGACATTATCTTGTAGTACCGTTTTATAAGTAGGACATTTTGAGAGAGATTTTTATCATGGGAAATAGTCATGTTGTAGAGAGATTAAATGACATTCGTGTCGTGATGTGCTCTACTTATCTCCAACACTACAGTTCCTGGCTTTAAGTTGCCAAGGTTCACCTTGGTGTAGTCAGGGCTTAACTTTGTCTCTATCTCAGACATACTTCATTCATCGCCTTTCAGCTCCCCAGGGAGCACAGCTCTTCAACAAACTCATGCCAAGTCTTTCCTTCCTGTGCCATCATCCCCTGATCTTACACCCTGTCCTCATTCCCTTATTTTCTGACTCCATTTCTCCTCTGCACATGTTTTTTGATCACCCTCTACCTCTCTTACCCTTGTGATTCCAAAGCAAGGACTGCCTTGTAATGCTTTAAGGAGGTTTCTTCACTATGTGCCCTATCTATCTACTTACTTAGTCGTTCCCCTTCTATAAATGAGGTGTAGAGGTACCCTATCTATCACCATTGTCTTCTTCTCATCAGACATACTTGCTTGTACTTTATTGATCCTAACATTTAAAACAATTGTTTTAAATAAATAGTTCTGTTCAGTGAGACCTAATCCTCATTGGTTATATTATGGCATTCCCAGGCATAGATTGTTCCACAGAATTTTACTTCTGCAGTATACTACATTCTGCTCATTTTTTGCACAAGGAATCTTTAACCTGTGCATACATGGCCCAAAAAATTGTTTTAGCTGACATACAAAAAGACTAAATGGCAGCTGGTATCAAGAATCATGGACTCATCATTTCTAAGTGATACAGGCAGTATTTTTCCTGCTTTCACTTGATGGGCATTTGTCAAACATCTTGCAATGTCTACAGAAATAGTATCAACTAATAAACTATAACCTCAGAATGGTCACTTGCAGAAACTGTTTTAATATTTCATTGTTTCTTTTCCAGTGCTTTCCCCTTAATGGTAACTTTATTGTATATTTTTCTTCTTATTTAGCATTCAGCGTCATTGAGCTTTTTTATATTTGTTTCTCCCTGAAACCGAAATCTTTCTTCATTATATATTATTAGTGACTTTCATATATCTCTCTGTCTGTCACACTAGTCTGTAACTATTTTTCCACTTAGGACGTCGACCTCATGGATAGTCTAATCTCCCTTTACTCATTTAAAGAAGATTTCTTCATTATAACATATTTTTTCAACAGGTGTACATTAGAAGTAGAGAAATGCTTATGTCACCCATTACGCTTGAGCTTTCTTTTTTCTCTCCCTTCCTGATCTGTGCAACCTAGAAAGAGTAAGAGCTTATTTAGATATGCAGTTTGTGTAGGTTTAAAACTCATTAAACCTTCCCTTTTTCTTATTGACAGCGTGTGATAGAGGCTAGCAAGAAGTACCTTCCTCAGATGGCCAGCAGTTTCTCAGACCCTAGACTCATGCTGTATATTGGGGATGGGTTCCATTATATGGGCCAGCATCAGGGAGAGTTTGATGTCATTGTTACAGATTCTAGTGATCCTATTGGTGAGTTTTTGTTTGTTTGTCTTCAGAATGTTTCTTGCATTCTTTTAATTTTGCTTCCCTCCCTACTGTAAAAAGCTTTTAATTGCTTTGTGAAGTTCCTGGGGGAAGAGACAAAAGCGTAGGACTGCATGCAGGCATATCGTAAGAGGCGACTTTTTTTTTCGTACGCCCGCTAATACTCGAGGCGAAATCTCAGGTTATTATTTTTTTAATGTCTAACCTGACATTGATTTTTACGTGAGTATCCTATTTTCTTGTACAGAGACAAGTGTCCCTTGCCATTCAGGCATATACTCGCCGTTTTCGGAGGTACCCATTAGAGCTGGGTCGGCTCAGGAGCCGCCAATCCCTGGTTGACGACACTCCTTCAAATGTCCTCGCCAGGTCTCGAGTTAATCCAGTCCAAATCCCGGTCGACGAAAAATCCTCAAATGCCGTCGCCCGGGTTTGATCCTGAATCACCCGGTCGCCAGAGCGGTGTTGTAACCACTACGCTAGCGCGGCTCCCTAAGACTAATATGAGGGTGTACATGGGCTGGCAACCTATCATATAAAACAAATTGTCACAAACTGCCACTGAAAGAATGCTTGGTGCAGGCTTCTTGCAAGGGGGTCAGCTACAGTAATGACTTAAGGTTCCATAAGGAGCGCAAAGGAAAATGAGGATGGTGAAATTTTTCTTGCACATATCTCTTTAAGAAGAAAACATTCATTTTTATTCGCAAAAAAATAATAGTTTCATTACTTTTTAAGGTTAAGTTTCTATTTATGCAACAACAACAAAATACTCGTACTTGATTGGTGATGATTCTGTGTCCTCTTTATTATGTGGTGAGCCATTAATGTTACCAGGAGAGATGGAATGAGAAATGAAGACATAAATAAAATTGTACGAACTCTATTCTGCATCAAATACATAGAAAATAAAGTGGTTTGGCCGTCTCATGAGAATGGAGCCAGATCAGTTATCACTACATTTCTGCAACAGTAGAATATGTAGTAGTGGAGCATGAGGAAGACCAAGGGATGGATAGATAATATTACAGAAATCCTACCGTAACACAGGCTCACACCAGCCAGTCTGCCATCAGTGGTGCTTATACCAAGTCGCAAAGAGCCGCGGTAGCATAGGGGTTAGTGCACTGGCTTCCTAGCACAGTGGTCTATGGTTCAATCCCCAGATGAGGTGGGAATTTTTTAGGCCACAAACGGCTCTTGGGTCGACCCAGCCCCAATTGGGTACCAGAGCAACTCTGGGAAGGTTAAGGCGGCCGGCGTGATGCCGACCACATCACCCCTAGTGTGCCGACGGTCAAGATAATATGGGCCTAACACCATATTCCCAATATGCCTCAATGGGCGTGTAACGGGTTCCTTTACCTTTTTTTACTTTTTTTATACCAAGTCGCAGTATGGCAGCTTGAGTACATTGACAACCCCCAGAGCTACCCAGCAGGTGTTTTACTCCTGGTAGGTTCTACCATGATGGATACGTCTGCGCGGGTAGGGGTCTTACTAAAGTTGGCTCACTGGTCCTCCAGTTTTGGGGTTTTAGCACATGGCCGACGCCCCTATCTGTAACAGACACACATGTAACAGAAACAGCAATAGATGAACAAGCTTTGCTGCTGGACAGACATCAGGAGTCTGAGGCTTGAATGACTGCCAGTGGTGAAAGTCTAAACGAAGCTACTGACATGAAAATAGACATCCTGACTGCTAGGAGGCAGAGATGCGAAGCATGAACCAGAGCTGGGGCACCACACTACAGATGGCTGCCGACAGAGCAAAGTGGAGACAGTTTGTTGCTGCCCTACAAGATGCCACCAGGAGTGATGGTCACTGATTGCTTTGTCAGTAAGCGTCTAAGAACCAGAGAAGACACCAGCCAGTGCAACACACTTGGCACAAGACAAAAACCAGCTTCCCACAATGTTTCTTGGCAAAACTGGACCGAAAAAGTAAAGCAAATAAGTTTTGTATATAATGAGTTTATAAGCTTGCCTACATTGCTCATATAGGTTATGTGGCACAGTGAAAAGGGTTGGCAGCTTGCTTGTATAAAAATAGTTCATTAAAATATTTTCAGTCGTTTCCTTTACAACTACATCAACAGTGAGTTTGTTCATGTCTGTAGCCTTTTATCCGAAATCCTCAGGGACATCTCAAAATAGCCCAAGTCACCCAACCTGCATTCGAAAATAGCCCGAAATCACACAAATTGTGATAATAAAGTAGCCCTAAGACTCAAAGAGCAGCAGCTGGGAGATTTATTCAGGCCATAAATTGAGGATTTCTCAGCAGAAGAGAAGTTGGCAACCAGCTACAATGGTTTGGCCATGTCTGCAGAATGGGAGAAAATCATCTAACACGACAAGTATGGGAAACTAAGAGCCATGGATCCAGACCTCCAGGACAACCCAGATTCCATTGGGAGGACAACATATTAGACAATATCTGAAGGATCGGGGACTAGAATGGAAGCAGGCCAGGAGGAAAACAGCTGATAGGATAGTATGGCGCTCTCTTCCAAACCTCAGCACTTCATGGTAGAAGAGAAACAACTAAGTGAGTAAATAAGTAGCCCTAAAAGACTTTCGATTTTCAGAATATTTCAGTTTTCTGGTGTTCAGATAAAAGGTTATAGACCTGTACAAAGGTTAGATAATTTCAATCCTGGTAGTTTAATTTCATTGGTTATCTGTCATCATCATTTACCCTTCAGCTTCTTGTGGTGCAAAGTCCTTCAGCATATTTATGCCACGACCTCCTGCCCCATGACATCTGTGCAAAGTCTTTCCATGTTTTTTAAAATATGTTTCATGTCTGTTTCCAATTCTGTTCTAAGCAAATACTTATTTATGAAAGTCTGTTAACATCTTGGTGGTCGACACACTTGTTGAAAAGTGTTAAAAGTACATTCTTACATTGTGTAAGGTTGGAGGTCAGATAGTGTCCTACCATTTGTATCAAAAGTTATTGTAAGTGGTAAACAATATAGGGTTACACTGTACAACATCAAACTTGCCACATGTTCAGTTTCTTTAACTCTTGCCAGTTTAGTTTTCTGAAGTTACCACCATTCGTTCTTAACACCTTGTTCTTTTTTTAAGGCAGTGGTTCCCAAACTTTTTTCTCTGGGCGACACTTTTGGAATGAAAATTTGCTCGCGCCACACTGAATTTTTTATGAATACAGTAGAACTCCATTTATCCGAACCCCAATTATCCGAACATCCAATTATCCGAACACTTTTTCCAGAAAAAAAAAAAAAAAATCAGATGCCACAGTCACGTTAGACTAAAATTCTGAATCTTTTGATGCGGCAAACTTCAAATGTGTGTGAACAATTTGTAGAGAATGGGATGTCTAATGGTCGGTCGCTTACGTACAGGAAGTCAGTTAGATCATAAAGTCAGTTAATATCTGGTTTACCAATCCAGTGTACGTGTGCGTTCTAGGTAGAACACTGGCTAAACAGACAGTTCAACTTAAAATAATTGTGTCTGCTACTACAGCAGAATAATTTTGGTGTACAAGTATTTCTCTGTGCGATATGGCATCTTCCAGTAGGCCTAAAGCATATAAAAGGAACCGCAATGTTTTGTCAATTGAAACGAAAACAGAAATTATCAAGAGACTAGGACAAGGTGAAACTGTGTCTTCACTTGCGAGGATTTTCAATGTTCGGCAAGCGACCGTCTCTGACATCAAAAGTAACAAGGATAAAATTATGAGTTTTGCATCGAAATTTGATAGTGAAAATCGGTCGAAGAAACGTAAAACCATGAGAAATGCGAAAGATGTGAAATTGGAAGAGGCTTTGTATATATGTTTTGTGCAAAGAAGAAGCAAAGGGGAACCTATCTCTGGTTCTCTGTTGTGTGAAAAGGCACTTCAGTTCAACAATCAACTTGACGGTCCTCCTGACTTTAAGGCTAGCCAGGGATGGTTAAGAAACTTTAAATCTCGTCATGGCATACGAGAATTGGAGATTCAAGTGGAATCTTTATCTAGCGATGCAACTGCCGCTAAAAATTTTAAAGAAACATTCTTGGCTTTTTTGGAAGAAGAAGGTTATTCACTCGATGATGTGTATAATGCCGATGAGACTGGCTTATACTGGAAATCATTGCCTCAAAAATCACTTGCATCTCAGCGCGAAGCAGCTGCCCCTGGGTTTAAAAAAGTGCAAAGAGAGAGTAACAATTTTGGTAGCCGCGAATGCCAGTGGAAGTCATCGTTTACCGGTGCTAATGATCGGCAAAGCCAAAAAACCACGTTGTTTAAAGAATGTGACATGTCTACCATTGTGTTACAAAGCACAGAAGAGTGCTTGGATGAACAGTGAAATATTTCTTGATTGGTATACAAATCAGTTCATCCCAAATGTGAAGAGGTTGAGAGAACAAGAAAAGAAAACTGGAAAAGTAATTCTTCTACTGGACAATGCACCATCTCATCCAGAGACGGATACATTGAATGCAGTTGATGCAAATTTTAAAGTAATTTTTCTGACTCCCAATGTAACAGCACTGATTCAACCAATGAATAAGGGTGTTATAGCAAAGCTTAAAAGATGTACAAGAAGGAAGTCCTGCGTCGTTTATTGTTGGCTGAAGATGAAGAAAGTGTGGTGGCGTTTTCCAAAAAGCTTAATCTCAAAGACTGCTGCTATATGTTAGCTGATGCTTGGACCACCCTGTCACAAGATAATCTCAACAAGGCTTGGAATAGATTGCGTGGGAAAAAAGGAGGAAATGAAACTACTGCAGTGGACACAAATGATGATTGTATAAATGAAGTTGTGGAACTGTTTCAAGCAATGCCCGGATTTTCGGACTGTGACAAAGATGATGCACACATGTGGCTAGAAGATGATAATGATTCTGGTTTTCAGTTTTTGAATGACGAAGAAATTTTGTCTTTTGTGCAAGAAGAAAACCAAATACATGTAGTGACCGATGATGAAGACTCCTCAGAAGTACATGATGTACTTGTAGATTATGAAGAAAAACCAAAACGTCGACCAAGTCCTGAAGAGGCCTTTATAGCACTAGAAACTGCGATGGCTTGGTACAAGCTTCTGCTGTTGAAGAGAATGCGGGACTTAGCAGCCAAAAGGAGACTATCCAGTTTGGTGCAAAAGAGGATTCCTCATTATTTTAAATAGTGGGCTACATCTGTGCAAGTACATATATACGTAAGTTGCGCCTGGTTTTGAATCGTTTGTAATGTTATTTTGAAAACATTTCTCTTTCTTAACAAAAATAATTAATACAAGTAGTACATGCACTGCAGTGTAATAAAAGATTTTGGTGATACAGTGATCTAATACAGTGTGGGTATTATTATTACAGTACAAGTATGTAAATATGTTTTATAGTGTATTTTCCTTGTGATGGTTAATTATTTTTAGAAATATGTGTACATGTACTCGATACATTATGTAATCCAATTATCCGAACATTTGATTATCCGAACGATGCTCGGTCCCATGGGGTTCGGATAAATGGAGTTCTACTGTACAAAATACCTTAAAAAACAAAAAAGAGTCAACTCCTAGCAGTGTTTTATTCATACATAGAACACAACTACTTTATAAAATGATCGTGAGACATCCTGCTAATATAAAAAAAATACAGGCACATAAGAACATATGTGACCGCTTGACCTTTCACGCTAGCTTTGTCCCTCCTACTTCACGATAAGCATTTATATGTGCTAGAAGATGCTACATGTAAGAATAACAGACCTTAAAAGCAAATAAGACGTTTTTACACAAAACGCAGTATTCATTCAAAGTTCAGTTGCCGTTACTGCTCTGACAGGGTAAACGTAGGTCAGTCCCAGATAATAATGAATGGGTTTTATAAGCGCGAAAGTGGGAAATGAATGTTTGTGTGATCTGGTTTTTTTTTATCCTATTGTTAAGTTGGAAAAGATCACACATGTGAAAATAAAGTCGAAATAACAGATTGTCGTGTGCAAAAAGGTCGAAAAGCTGAGAAGAGGAGTGCAAATGTTAACTATTGTGTCGTGTGAAAAAAAGGACGGGTCGTGTGAAAAAAAGGCGGGAAAAAAGGAGAAATAGTATAAATAGAAGAGTTGTGGGCGATAGGTAGCGATTTCAGGACTTATGATTCCAAGGATACCATGATTTTAGACTAGAGGATTTTTACTGATAGCGTTGGGAGAACTTCGTCTTTGAGGATACCAAGACAAGTTTTTGAGTAAACAAATCAGTAAATTATTTCTTGTGGATATACATATATTATTCTATCTGGATGTACCTATATTATTCAGTTGGATTATAGATTGTTCATTTTGGATAAACAACCATCATTTTGTGAAATTTACAGTGTTTGTTTAATGACATCAATAAACTCTAATATAATTTTCAAAACATTGCTGTTTGTTACAATAATTTCTTGTGGATATAACGTTTGTGCTGAAACTGTTTTGCTTATGGCATTCAAAACTCAAAGGGAAGAACTTTCTGGGTTGAAAAAATAACAAAAGGTCAAGTATTACGATCTCTGGCGGAATATTGTTTAGCACTTGATAACCATGCACACAGAATATGAAGTATGTAACTCTGATTACCTCAAAATCCATTTGCTCGATTCGCATCTTGACTTTTTCCCTGACAACCTTGGCGAAGTCAGCGATGAACATGGAGAACGATTCCATCAAGATATTGCCGTAATGGAGTCACGTTATCAAGGACGGTGGAGTGTGACCATGCTTGCCAATTATTGTTGGATGCTTCATCGCGATGTACCACATGCCATTCACCGACGAAAGTCGACTGCAAAGAAATTCAAGCCTACATAACTGTTATACTTCTTGTACGAATGATGTTGTAATACTGTATGCCTTGTTAAAAAACTTCAATTGCGTATTTCTAGAGATCCCGACCTGATAGAGAAAAACGGTTTGCAGATTTAAAAACAGCGCATTAAAATGGACCAGAAAAACATAGAAATGTTAGAGAAAGAAAAAAAAAGTTTTTTTTTGTTAGTCAGTGTTATCTTTGAATCTTCTTGGCCACACCTGCCACCCACTAGCACCACACTGTTTGGGAACCACTGTTTTAAGGGGATGAGCTACAGCGAAATACTGTTTTCATAAATAATTGCAGAATTTAAATTAAAATGCACAGGCTTAATTTAAAACTATATTAGTTGTGTATAACAAAGTATTTGGTGGTACAATGCTATTGGTTGTCACTTAAATGGCAGTCATATTGGATTTTAGTCCTATATTTCACTTTACTATGGCTTTCTTATTTTGTTTGGTTGAGCACCAGTTGAATTGTTGTTGATGCTGTTTAATTAGGGCTACTGAGCTTCTCGCTCTTTTGCAGCCAGTACCAAGTTGAAACCTTAGTATTATCTAAACTGTAATAATAAGCTTTTCCTCTGGCTTTTCTGCCATTCCGAAACGTGTTAAGTAGAAGTCATGAGCTCCAGCTTGGCTTGCATTTAAATGATCATCACATCTGGTCCCAAAATAAGCAGGGGGAGCTGAGAAGTGGCTCTGTGTAGGATGTGACAATTCCTTGGGAGAGCCCAGAACCAGGGCACAATATTTTAGCTCTGCATATTTGGAGAGCCCTTTTGTATGGTGAGGAATGCACAGTATGCCACACGCTTCTTCCTCCTAGCTTGGGATCAGATGTGATGGTCATTTAAATGCTTTTTAAATTGATTTTGACATATTTCGATTCAGGAGATTATAAATTTATAGAGGATTGAGTAATTCTAATTTTCATTTATTTATTTTTTTCCCTATTTTGACTTAAAATGCACTGCTGCTCTTCCCCTTAATATAAGCGCATATAAGATATCTTAAAGTCTTCAGTTTCCTGACATATCAGGTGTTTCACTTTTGGTCTTGAATGGTTAACCAGTTTCATTCATCCTTTCCTTGTCAGGTCTTGCATCGTCATTATTTGAGAAACAATACTACGAGCTGATGAAGAAAGCACTGAGGCCCAATGGCATTGTTTGTAGTCAAGGTGAGAATCTTTTTAGCATATTTAGAACCAAAACAAAGCACAAGGTATTGCAAAGCATCAGCAACTATTCAGCCAAGGAGGGATAACTACTGAATTTGAAGCAATTTAAATTATAATTTTTTTTTTCTGCTTCTCACACAGACCCTTAGAGACATTGAAATTTGAATAAATTGAAGAGAGAAAAAAAAAGGTGATGGTTAAGCCAAGAGACACGTGTGGAATTGATAATACGGAGAACTGTGCAAAAGGTTCTAACACACTGGAAGGAGCAGCTGGCTAGCAAATCTGTTTTATGTTGTTGTTAAACTACGGTTGTTCAGCTAGTCGCTCTTTTGTAACCTATGCCTAGTTAGTTTCCTTGGCATAATCTACATTGTAGATCTAGGGTAGTGGCTCTTAATATTTCTTGTGATATGGACCTCTGATTGTCCAGAGAAGGTTACAGTCCTCTTTTTTTAATAGGAAAAAATGTACATAGACGCATCATTAGAATTTGTGCATAAAATGTTTTTGTGTGTGTTTTTTTTTTTAAAAACAAATGTGTGCTTGCTTCTATTCTGTTAAAATTGAGACAGTTTACCATGGCATTGGCAGAAATGTAAACTATCACATTTTTATTGTGATTTTAAAATATATATATATTTTTTATTTTTAAAAATGTACACTTGTTTTTATTGTGTTAAATAAAAGTAATTTACCTTGACATTGCTTTCAATTGCAGGTGAATGCCTGTGGATACACATGGATCTAATAAAAGGAATGTTGGAGTTCTGCGAGACTTTGTACCCGTCTGTATCTTATGCCTACACTTCTATACCTACTTACCCATGTGGTCAGATTGGATTTATTTTATGTAGCTTGGACCAGGTAAGTGTATCATTACCAGTCAGTTAGTCAGTACCTGTCAGCTCCCTGTGGAACACAGGTCCTCAACAAAATCATACAGAATCTTTTTTTTTTGTCCTCTGCCATCCATTAAAAGTCTTTCCATGTCTGATTTATCACCTTCATGTCTGCCTCCAGCTCCCTTCTTCACGCAATGTTCAGTATCCCTCTATTTCTGTCACCCTGGGGGTTCTAGAACAGGGACAGCCCTTCATTGCTATCAGCTGGTTTTCTCAGTATGTGTCCTGTCCAATGCCGGCCATACTCCCCACACTCAACCCGACTCATATTTTTCTGACTGTCTCCATCAGATCCACACTAGTGATCCTGTCACACTATTCACAAGCACCCAGCCATGAAAGTGTATCTTTCTGGTTGTTAGCTCTGGTGCGCTCCATGCTTCACAGCCACACAATAGGACAGGCTGGACACCTGAGTACATCATTATGAATGGGTATTAAATAATTATTTCATTCTTCATCTTTCCTATCACTTGTGCAACACGTTTTTTGAGCCAGACGTGTGTTCCAGGTTTCCTATCATAAACACTCTACTCCTGTGAACTTTATGTCTTCCTCCTATTCTCTTGTGCATGTGTTTTTGGGGTCATCCTAGTGACTTACGATATTTGGACTGAGTGGGGGGGTGGGGGGGGGGGGGGGGTTGGGGGGGGGGGGGGCGGGGGGCGGGGGTGGGGGTGCGGGGGGGGGGGGGGGGGGGAGTGGGGGGCGTGGGGGGAGGGTGAGGGGAGGAGGGGGGGCGGGGGGGGGGGGTGGGGGGGGGGGGGGGGGGGGGGAGGGGGGGCGGGGGTGGGGGGGGTGGGCGAGAAGATGCTATATATAGATATTGGAAATCAGATTTTATTATCTTGAATGTACTACACTATATATGCTAATTATAACCCATCAAAAGTTGAATGGTATACTTTGTCTTTAAAAAAAAACACAAAAAACAGGGTCATCCTATATTTCTTTTACCCTTTGATTTGTGTGTGTTCATGCATCTCTCTTTCTTTCTCTCAGAAAAAAGCTTTTGAATATGCCTCCCTGCTAAGAGAAATGTTAAAAATATCAGTTCAAATCCATAGTTGCTTAAATGCATAGTTTTTTTCTTCCCCGACCGTAATTTGCAGAGATCTCTAAATAAGTAAATAATTTTGCAATGATTTTCAACAAATATATTTTTTTAAATTTCATAATCATCACCATTAGCCTTCAGCAGACTTGTATTAAGTCCTCCTGTCCCGTGCCATCAGCTCAAGATCATTCCCCATCTCCTTTATATCTTTGATGCCTGTCTCCAATGTCTTCTCCATGTGTTCTTAATATCTTTTCAGGACATAGACTTTGAGAATCCAGCTCGTGTCATATCCTTAGATGAAGCTGATACGTTGAATATGAAATACTACAACACAGAGATCCACAAAAGCTCATTCACATTACCTCAGTTTGCAAGGAAGGTAGGTGCTGGAAAAAGTAGCATCCCTGACCTTCAGTATTCTTCTTTCTACAGTCTTTTCTTAAGAAAACCTGATAAGAGTTTAACATGTGATTACATAGATTCACATACATCATCTCACTTTTTTTTTAGTCTTTTATTACGAATCATGGAGCCAACACTGCATCTGGTCCCCTTGCAGGAAACCTGCACAACAATATTCAAGTGCTGTAGCAGCAATTGTTTCTGTAGTAGTTTTTTACATTCTTCTTCTTGGAACCTTAGCCCCTGACTACTAGTGGCTTCTTGCAGGGCAGCAACAAACTCTCTAATTTTCTTAGTCGGTAGCCATCCTTCATGCCGTGCCCCAATTCTGGTTCATGCTTTGCATCTCAGCCTCCACTGTTCTCCGCCAAGTTGTCTTTGATCTGCCTCTCTTTCACCGTCCTTCTGGGGTCAATAGCATAGCAGTTCTGGTGATGGTGTCAGGGTCCCTTCTGAGAACATGGCCAACCCAGTTCCTGCATCTGCCCCCAATGATGAAAAAAAAAATTATAATTTAAATTGCTTCAAATTCAGTAGTTATCCCTCCTTGGCTGAATAGTTGCTGATGCTTTGCAATACCTTGTGCTTTGTTTTGGTTCTAAATATGCTAAAAAGATTCTCACCTTGACTACAAACAATGCCATTGGGCCTCAGTGCTTTCTTCATCAGCTCGTAGTATTGTTTCTCAAATAATGACGATGCAAGACCTGACAAGGAAAGGATGAATGAAACTGGTTAACCATTCAAGACCAAAAGTGAAACACCTGATATGTCAGGAAACTGAAGACTTTAAGATATCTTATATGCGCTTATATTAAGGGGAAGAGCAGCAGTGCATTTTAAGTCAAAATAGGGAAAAAAATAAATAAATGAAAATTAGAATTACTCAATCCTCTATAAATTTATAATCTCCTGAATCGAAATATGTCAAAATCAATTTAAAAAGCATTTAAATGACCATCACATCTGATCCCAAGCTAGGAGGAAGAAGCGTGTGGCATACTGTGCATTCCTCACCATACAAAAGGGCTCTCCAAATATGCAGAGCTAAAATATTGTGCCCTGGTTCTGGGCTCTCCCAAGGAATTGTCACATCCTACACAGAGCCACTTCTCAGCTCCCCCTGCTTATTTTGGGACCAGATGTGATGATCATTTAAATGCAAGCCAAGCTGGAGCTCATGACTGCACTGTGTAAGAAGTACCTCGCTGGAGATGGTATTCAGCCAAAAAATTTGAAGAATTTTCCTTTGGTATGTTGTGGAAAGAGGATATTTTGGACATTTCCTTTTCTGTACTCTCCAGCACTCTGCACCATACAAAAGTACAAATTAAGATTAAAAAAGAGTTGCGTACTTTCTGTTTTTTACATTAGTCTCCTCTTACTGAGGAAACAGTATTTGTCTCTTTAAAGACTGCCAGAAACTGGGGGGGGGGGGGGGGGGGGGGGGGGGTGGGGGGGGGTTTGCATGAGAGATCAGTTTTCTGAACAATAATTATTTGTCTTAGAACGGGAAGATTATAATATTTGTTAATCAGTACATTGACTATTGGTTGCCATACTAACAGGCACTGGCAATGGTGTTTTTCCATTTCCTGCTTTCTTGGGTGCCTTGAGTCTCTTCCTGTCACTTACTTACTTACTTAGTCGTTCCTCTTCTACCGTGATGTGTAGAGGTTTGTAAGAGAGAGCGCCATACTATTCTATCAGCTGTCTTCCTCCTGGCTTGGTTCCATTCTAGTCCTCGGTCCTTCAAAGATTGTCTAATGTTGTCCTTTCAGCGGACTTTGGGTCGTCCTGGAGGTCTGGATCCCTGGCTCTTAGTTTCCCATGCTTGCCGTGGTAGACGATCTTCTCCCATTCTGCAGACATGGCCAAACCATCTCAGTTGGGACTGTTCTACTTGGGTCTGCAGGGGTTGGGTTTTTAGGTCTTGACATATCATCTGGTTGCAGACCATGTCTCTTCTTGTTACTTCAACCATCTTCCTCAGATACCTCATTTCTGAGGTTTGGATCTGGCTTTTGTGGGTTGTAATCATTGCCCATGACTCGCATTCATACATCAAGACTGGGACATAGGTGGAGCGGTATACAGCCATCTTCGTCTTCTTACCAACTTCTCTTTTGCTGAGGAATCGTCGATTTATGGCTTGAAAAAGTCTCCCAGCTGCTGCTCTTCAGCTAGCCAACTCTTCTTTGATGCCTCCCTTCCGTCTATGACAGTTTCAAGGTATTTAACACTTTGAGTACCAAGGCTTCTCAGTAGCAATTACCTTCAAGTACCAAGGGTTTTTAGGAAAAATTTCCCATTTGGGGTGGGGTGATGATATTTTAAAAATCACTGAGACCGAATGAGTCAACAGATTGACATGAAACTTTCAGGATGATATGGGAAGTGGATTGGGTGTCGCGTGGCGACCTAGTTTTGTGTTCAGGTCATGTGATCATGGCATCCATTTTGAATATTAGTGAGGCAATAGACAAATATTGGCATGCACTATTGAAAAAATGTATAAAAAATATTATAATCAACTCAAAAGTCATAAGACTTTCCAAGATATAATATTATTGTACATTCTTTCTAAAAAAAGCAAGTGTAATATGCTCTTAAAATGATATTGGGGTTAAAAAGCTATTTGATATGGACACAAAATTCTAGGGTCTGTAATGGCAAAATAGAAATATTCATGAGGTACTGACACGATTTCATGCAAAAAGAATTTCTTAAAATACATACTTATCAATTTTCTTTAGCTGGGTGTGATAGTCTAACATAAAATATGGTCACAGGTGCAATTATTGTTGCTTTTTTTCTCTGTTCTTGGGGGGGCCTATATCCTTCCTGGCGGCAGCATTGTCCTCACACTTATATAAAATGAAGGGAGCCGCGCTAGCGTAGTGGTTACAACACCGCTCTGGCGACCGGGTGATACAGGATCAAACCCGGGCGACGGCATTTGAGGATTTTTCGTCGACCGGGATTTGGACTGGATTAACTCGAGACCTGGCGAGGACATTTGAAGGAGTGTCGTCGACCAGGGACTGGCGGCTCCTGAGCCGACCCAGCTGCAATGGGTACCTCCAAAATCGGCGAGTATTTGCCTGAATGGCGAGGGACACCTGTCTCTGTACAAGAAATAAAGGGATACTCACGTAAAATCAATGTCGGGTTAGACATAAATAATAACCTGAGATTTCGCCTCGAGTATTAGCGGGCGTACGAAAAAAAAATATATATATATAAAATGAAAAGCAGGGCGCAACGCAGAGTGGTTTTTCACATCCAATACAAAAGAATCTTTTGTGGACTCTCAGTCCAGCAGAATTACAAACAATGCATCTTGGTTGCTGTCAAGCAGAATTACAAACAATGCATCTTGGTTGCTGTCAATTGTCTTCCTACTGCTGTCAGTAACATTGTTTGCGTGGACTGTGCTGAACAAATTCTATAATGCCACTTACAAGCAACCATGTTTCCTGACCTAGCAAAAACAGATGAACGGCCACGCTTCATGTTATGTTTTGTTTTTCTAAAAAATACAGGAAACCCTCTTTTACTGTCTGTAACAGTCTAACCATCATCATAACGCTCACATAGGGTCATCAAAGCCATACAAGTACCACTGAAACTAATCAGCTGCTTCTCTGCCACACCTCTTCCTAGTAGCAGATCTTTTTCTATGTCCCTGATTCTCACTATGGCCCTGAAAATCGCTATCAACACCTCTGACAGCTTCACGAATGCTGGAACTAGGGCAGTTGCTGTCTGTTTCAGTAATTGCAGACTGCCCTGCATCAAAACTAGACCAACTGTTGTCACTTTCAAAGGTCACCTGAGAGCTAGAAACCAAATCATTGCAACATTCACTAGTTTCACTCATTTTTAAAGAAATTTCCACCTAAAGATTAATCAAAACACGTGAAAAAAATTTATGTCCGCCATTGAGCATTTCTCAGTAAAATTGAGTTGCTTCCCTTGATATGCGTTATGTTCAGACACTTGCCGTGATAACATTTTATGCTGATGCTATACTTATGCCAAAAGGCGACATTGGTACTCTATGGAAAATAAGGCTTGTCGCCAAAAGGCACCCGTGGTACTCAAAGTATTAAAGTGGTCGACCTGCTCCAGGACCTGTTCTCCCAGCTTAATCTGATGTCTTCTTTCCTCTTGTGATATCACCATGGTTTTTGTTTTCGAGCTGCTTATGATCATCCCTCTCTTCTCCAGTTCTTCCTTCCAGACTTGCAAATTGGATTGAAGATGTGCCTCTGATTTAGTAATCAGGGCAACATCATCAGCAAATGCCAGGTCTGAAATACAGACCTATTGTAAAGATATGGGTGTTATAACAATGTTAATAAAGTATATGCTGGCCTCCACTGATACAAACGAGTACTGATAGAATCGAACGTTGGTTGTTGTGTAATGTCAATGGGCCACCACTGTAAAAGTGTGTTTATTATTGGGTCTCCAGCAAATATGTTAATGTTGATAGCTGTACAGTAATGATGACGACTAAATGGTTCTACTTATAGGCCACGCCCACACAGGGCTAACTATAAATATGATACTACTGTCACTGTGCCTGGAATGTTCAAAGTAAGTGTGTACTGATACATTCGTCCATCACAGTAACACACATAGGATTCATAGATCGTTGAACGATTGGTAACGTTTAAAGTACAGTTTATTTACGTTACAACACAGACGACGACATAGATGAAATACAGCATAAAGTACATAGCATCGAGCCAATAAACTCATAAAGCTCCAACACTCCACAGAGCTCAATTACAGCGCCTAGTGGCGCACACCTCCTATAAGGTACACATTAACAATGTTCCTTAATAAACTGCATTCACCGCAGTTATAAATACGGCCTCCTACATATGGCCTCATCCAGAAAAGATTGCTCACATCGCTATACTATTAAATTCATCAAAATACTGGCCTTCTCATGTTTTCTCCATAGAGCTCAATTATAGCATAATGGTGCACTTCTCATAGAAAATGACCATAACGATTTTCCTCAAAAGACTACATCTCCCCTTCTCAGCAAAGGCTGCTCCATGGCAGTTGAATAATCTAAAGTTATGAACTTTTCTAACGAGACTTTGATATCATCTTGAACGGGGAAAAACTACAGAAAGTTGAAAGTTTCAATTATTTAGGCAGTAAAATGACTCAGGATGGTGACACAACAAGAGAAATCCATACTAGAATTGCTTTGGCAGCTAGCGCCTTCAATAGATTATCTAACATTTGGAAATTACGATCATTGAAATATACATACCAAGCTTCGTCTGTTTAATTCAAATGTTATCTCAGTGTTAACATACGGCTGTGAGAGTTGGAAAATAACAAAATCATTGGAGAACAAGCTGAATACATTCGAGAACAAATGTCTTAGAAAACTCATGAACATCAGTTGGAAAGAATTCAAGACTAATCGACAAATAAAGAGAAGACTCTAGGCAGAAATATGTCTCCGACTATATAAGGAAAAGACGATGGTCATATATCGGTCATGTCCTACGAATGCAAAACAACAGAATACCACTACAGGCGCTCACTTGGGTTCCTGAGGGTAAGCGGAAAAAAGGAAGACCAAAAGAAACACTCAGAAGAACAATAATAAGAGAAGGAAGAACGTTGGGCCTAAATAATGTGCAAGAGCTAAGAGGAGTGGCGTCACAACGAACAACCTGGAGAGCACTGGTTTCTGCCTTATGCGCCGTGTTTGGCGCTTAAAGAATTTATTATTATTATTATTAATGATTAGTGGTGCACTTCTCTTAGAACGTGCACAATACCAAAATCTCTTAAACGACTGCATCCACTACAGTTATAGATATCGAAGTAAATACTGTCTTCAGATAATCTAACACATGAAAGGATATTCAATACAGGCCTGAACAAAAGTCTCCACCGAGACACACATTGTGGAAAAACACTCTAAACATCTTCACTTAGAGAAAAACCCAGGGTTGACTCCCTCAGTCAAACACGTAGAACATGACTGCCCCGGGAAACACATTTCCCGCCCAGTTACGAGACTTCGCTGTTCAACACCGCTCAGTCAATTCACGGACTAGCCGCGAGAACTATTCACAGTTCTACAATACAGAACAGCGCTCACGACGCTTTCTGTACACTCTAACTTCTATCATATATTTGTTTAACCAATTCACCGTTAATCAAGTCTACAAGTAATGTAACCCTTAATTTACTCTGTCCAACCCGTATACAAAGGATCACTTCCCTTTTTGACCTTAACACCTATCTCATCTTCCAGTACCCCACTGAATACTTTCTTGTCCTCTCCTTACATGCCTTGATGACACTCTTCCTGTTGTGGAGTTTCTTCTTCTTCCTCGTTCGCCCTGAAAAGGACAGTGGTTGCGTTGTGTCTGTTTACGCCGTAGCTGTGATATCTGCACCTTTCGGTCGATACATCCGACTTCTGCACAGCATTTTTTGGGACCGGGTTTGCCTTCCCTCTGCGATCCGTACTCGCTCAGCCAGACTGCACTGCTGCAGACTGTTTCCAGGACCACCACGTGGAGGTGGAGTACGGTCTTGACCAGCTCTGGTTCGCTGGTCCTGATGCAAGCAGTCAAGCTATGGGTCGCTGACTGCATTCACTATTGCTGCATCTTTGGGTCTTTGTGGAGTTTAATTATCAGTTGTTACCAGATTCTGTAAATTGTCTCTTCTCATGACTTGTGAAAAAAAAAAGCTTTGACTGTATATACTTTATCGTGTTGGTTCATTCCTTCGTTACACTTCAGCTTCCCAAGGTAAAAAAAAAGGGGGGCGGGTAGTTCTATAGTAGATACTGCAGTAGGGGAGTGAAATGTTAGAGGCTTACCTATACTAGAGCCAGCATCGAGAGGTGGCGTAACCAGTTTCCTTCCTCGCTGCTTTTCCATGCCTAACAGGTGCCTAGTTATAGCTGGGTAGACTGGAGCATGTTGATATCGTTAATCGAACTCTGCACATTTGTAATGAGAGAACAGTGCTTTAACCACTGTCAGTCAGACATTCCAAGGAGTATAGGGGGAGGGTAAAGGATCCCGTTAATGCCTATTGAGGCATATTGGCAATACGGTGTTAGGCCCGTATTTTCTTGACCATCGGCACACTAGGGGTCATGTGGTCAGCATCACACTGGCCGTCTTAACCTTCCCAGAATATAGACCTTTCACAAATTCACACCAAATCCTGCTATCTGCTCAAGATCCTTCCATGAATTCTTTGTCTCTTTCATTTCGGTCTCCAGTTGTGTTCTCCGTGTGTTTTAGTCTCACTCTACCTGTGTTACCCTGGGTATTCCAGTATAAGGACTATAACTAACTGCTGTCAGCAAGTTTCTTCAGCCAGTGTCTTATCCATCACCATCATCTTCTTTTCATCTCTTGTTCCACTGGTTCTTGGCATCAGTTCCACTTGTTGATCTTGTCATATGATTTCTATTGTATGCAAGCACCCATTTATGAAAGTCTGTATCGTCTTGGTTGTTGTTTTACATGTTTCAGAGCCATCCAGCAGGACTGATTTTGCTGCCACAGAGGTTCCTTTTTTTTTTTTTTAAATCGCCTGTGCCTTCCTTCCTTTTCCTTCTGATTTTCCATCTCTCCCTTGCACTTCTCATCTCTTCATGACCTATTCGTTCAGCAAAATTTCACGCCCTGATAGTTAAAGTCCTGTTGCAAGTACAGCCTTCTCCTTTTATGTCTTAAACATTTGTCTCTGGTAATCTTCGAGTAATTGCACAATTGTCTTTGCTTTGCCTATCTTCTTTGTAGTTCTCCCATGGTCTGTCACATTTCATGTGCAACATAGATAATTGCTTTTGACACATCCTTATTTTCCATTCTGTTCCAGTACGGGTAAAGGTCTAATTCAGTGCTTATTTTTCAAGGGTGAACAACTGATTTCTAGGGGTGCGAGATATGCCAAATGTTTTAGATAATGAATCATCATAAACACGAGATATAACGTACAACTCGGTTGTTATACAAAATAGAGCATTAACGTGAGTTCAATACTGAATCAAAATAACACTTTTAAAAATAACATTTGCTCAAGCATAATTGAAAAGAAGCAGCAACATGCTCATTAATCTACTAAACTAATAATTATTTTATCAGATGTAAAATGCTCAGTTTTCATATATTCTAACGTTTATTATAAAATCTGCCATTCTTTAGTTATGAATATATTGTGTTTAAATGCTGCAAATGATTCATAAAAGCACATCTAATTCATGTGTCTCTAACAACCAGTTTGCTATCTTTCTAGGCTCACTAGATGCATTAAAAATATCAAGAAAATGACTCTTTTGTTGTTTCATGTAAAAAAAGATATATTTCTATCTTCTCTTTCACATTTCTGACATCCTAGAAGATAAAGTGGTGCAACGCTTCTTCAGATAATATGAAGTGGTGTGGGATCTTTAAAGGTCAAGAAAAAATTGTCTAAATGGTGTTATGTTAGTTTACAAATGAAAAATAAACAAAGAATGCTTTAGCAACCCTTCTTGCTCTCAAACAACATGCCCCAAAGACCCAAAGATACAGCAATAGCTTGACTGCTTGCGCCAGGGTCAGGGGACCGAAAGATGCAGCAATAGAGAATGCAGTCAGCGACCCATAGCTTGACTGCTTGCGTCAGGGTCAGGGGACCCAAAGATGCAGCAATAGAGAATGCAGTCAGTGACACATAGCTTGACTGCTTGCATCAGGGTCGGCGAACCAGAACTGACCAAGACCCTACTCCACCTCCACGTGGTGGTCCTGGAAACAGGCCGCATCACTGCAGTCTGGCTGAGAGAGTAGGGATCGAAGAGGGAAGGCAAACCCGGTCCCAAAAATTGCTGTGCTGAAGTCGGATATGTCTGCCGAAAGGCGCAGATATCGCAGCTCCGCTGTAAACGGACACAACGCAACCAACGCCCTTTTCAGGACAAACGAGGAAGGAAGAAGAAACAACATGCAAATATAGTAAATAGAACCATATACGAAACCAGGCCAGGAGGAAGACAGCCGATGGGATAGTCTGGCGCTCTCTCTTCCAAACCTCTACACCTCACGGTAGAAGGGGAATGACTAAGTAAGTAAGAACCATATACAAAAAAATATTCTTGTTTAAAATAACTTGCACACAAATAACACCAGAATAGAAGTTCCAAAAAAAAGAAATGAAAAGAAGAGTAGAAAAATGTTCATCAGCCAGACGATACTGAATCATTCTTTCCACATAGCCAGACTCCATGCTTTTCTTTACACCCTGAAGTGCACATATCCATCAAGTAAAGAACGTTTCTTTTTCATTTGCAGGTTCTAAAGGGACGAAAATCAAAGACAGGTAACTGCTGTTAAAAAAAATAATACCAGACTTCAGGACAAGTCACTGTCACCATCATGGCTGGGTCAAGATACTGAATGATATTTCGAGAGTACTGTAATCTTTTTTTTTTTTTAACATGACATTTGTGGGCATGACATTGTAAGGTTTATAACTTTAAAAAAAAAAAAAAAAAAGACACATTACTTTGTGTTTTGGTTATTTTGTTGTTTATCTTAGTGTCCAGAGTTGTATGCTAAATTCACAGCAAGAGATCACATGTTTCTTTAAGATTTTGGTTTCTTTTATATTTTCCAGCATTCCATCTTTTTTTAGACACTTGCTGAAATATGTTTATTTTGAGTACATTTTGTAATGTAAATCACACCTTTGTTGTAGAAAGAATGTTAGCAGTTTCTTGCTTGGAAACACAGTTGTAAAATTATCACCATTTTATAGGTACAACTTTATGAATTTATATATACTAGCAGCTTCAAAAGTTGAATTGTACGGTGGAGCCCATCTCAACACATTTCACTTTTTTAAGAGCTATAGTCTGATCCATTTTTTCTCATTATCCTTGTCCTTTTTATTTTGTGTGTTCCTTGTGGAACATACGGCTGCAGGTGTTGCTTCACTGCTGATTCTATTTTGAAAATGTATTACTTTTCGAAATGAAATGCTACAGAAGGATGTTGAGAATACCCTGGACAGAAAAAAAGACCAACAAAGAAGTACTGCACTCACTAAACGTAGAGGAAAATTGGCTCCTAAATACCATCGCAATATGGAAGCTGAAATTTTTCGGTGATATAAAAAGATAATAGTCTAGAAAAGAGTAATGGAAGGCATGGTCCCTGGAAAAAGGGGAAGGGGACGACCAAGACGACGGTGGATACAAGACATCACAGAGAGTCTGAACATGTCTTTGGAGGATGCAGGTCGACTTGCCCAAAATCGTGATGCGTTCAGATTAGCTGTAATGGAGACATCGTTCTGGAGAAAATATGTCACATGATGGTGATTACTTTTTTTAAAGCATTGCACAGGAAGTTATAGTTGCTGTGATCTCCTTTTGTACATCTCTAGGTTCTCTTTGGTCTCCCTACTTTCATCATCCCCTGTTGGTTCTTGTCATAAGCATGTCTGGCTGTACAGGCTGGCTTTTGACCATCTAATGTGAAAAATGTGACTGACACCTCTGTTGGTTAAGGTCTCAAGTTTTACTCTTGATGACACACTAATTTTGCAAATTATGAAGTAGGCTATATTTTTATTTATACAGTGCAGCCTATTTAAATCGAATTTGCTTAAGTTGATTTTTGCTTAACTTGAGGCAGTTCTAGAGGTCCCTGGCCAACTATCTTCTTTGCCATTGTTTAAAAAAAAATTTGACTGTTGATTTCTGTAAAGTAGAATTTTTGGATAAGTCGAGGAAATGCCTTCATGCCTACGTTACAGTCTTATTTGGACATACATAATTTTTGCTGAAAATATGATAAAGTGTTTCCAAATGTCTGAAGGCCGTGCAGTAAATTTCAGTGTGAACATTTTTCACATAGAAGTGAACGATGATAGCCTGCCCGCCAGAGAGTTAATAATCCTTTACATGAAAATAAAATCATTTGGGAGATCAGGCAGCATCGTCAGTAAGCAGTTCAGATCACAGGGATCTCACCCCTGGACTATAGTCACATAATTTGTACTAACGGTTGACATGTGCTACAAGTATTAAGTCATGTAGTAATCGTGAAGAAAATATACAAACATTGAATCAGAAATGCAAAGTATGGTGATCAGTGTCCATCTGCCTAGAGTTCTGAGGTATAAAAGTTATTCCCTTCATTTCTCAGACAACATTTTTATAACTGAACTAAATTTACAGTACCTCTTGCGATACAACGTGTAATACTCTGACACTACAGTACAGTACAGTCAGAACACTGAGACTTGTGTTGACATGTTGAAAAATCTTGTGTCATTTTCCGGAGAGAAATAGAAGATCAAGCATGGAGCAAGAGTTGCAGAAATGATGGGTGCGGGTAGCAAACAAACTGCAAAAATCATCAGCAACCATCACATAGTATTTGTTCTTCATGAAACCCTGCCCTGAACAGGAGCACTTGGGAGTGATCTGGTTGAAGTCCTTTGTTCTACAGAGAGCTCAAAGGCAAAAAATAAAATGGCCTATGGTGGTTTATATTGGTTTTTTTTGGTGTGTTTAATATAGTATTTCTCTGAGCAAGATCTTTTATCCCGGAATACAGTTCCTGGCAGTCATAGGAGTACGTAAAATTATTTTAGAAAATGAACATTAGATTTCAGGATTTTTTAAAAAAATGGATTAACTCCCTGTATCTGCTGAACTGTGCTGCTCTGTGTGACATGTATCCGCATGAGCCATAATATCTGTTTCCTGAACATAAAGCAATGAATTATATGTTTTGTCCATTTTTTTTTTTTTTTTTTTTTTTTTTTTTTCGTACGCCCGCTAATACTCGAGGCGAAATCTCAGGTTATTATTTATGTCTAACCTGACATTGATTTTACGTGAGTATCCCTTTATTTCTTGTTTCCCTCGCCATTCAGGCAAAAACGCCGAAAGGTACCCATTGCATCAGGAGGCCGCCAATTATCAAATCGCCAGGTCTCGAGTTAATCCAGTCCAAATCCCGGTCGACGAAAAATCTTCAAATGCCGTCGCCCGGGTTTGATCCTGTATCACCCGGTCGCCAGAGCGGTGTTGTAACCACTACGCTAGCGCGGCTCCCATGTTTTGTCCATGATTTGCACACTGAGAATAACATTTGACAGTGTAGATAGAGAATCTCTCAGGAAATTGATGAGGTATTATGGAGTTCCCATGAAGATACCTAACTTAATAAAGAAGACCTTTGAAGGCATGACATGGAGAGTTCTTCATGAAGGACAACTTACAGAACCTTTTGGGATTAGAATGGGAGTGCGACAGGGATGCCTCTTGTCTCCATTTCTTTTTTTACTAGCACTTGATTGGGTTATGAAAACATCGATATCATACAACAGAAATGGAATTCAATGGAATCTGACTATACAGCTTGATGATCTGAATTTTGCAGATGACTTGGCTCTTCTGTCCCATAATCAGATGCAAGACACAATAAAAATACTTGATGAGCGGTCACAACAAGTGGGTCTGAAAATACACAGGGAAAAGATAAAGAGAATAAATGCAAGAAATGATAACAAGGTCTAACTTAAGAAACACCACTACAAGATGTAGAAACGAACACCTATCTTGGCAGCAATATAGACAAAGTTAGAGGGACAGAAAATGATATCAAAATAAGAATATAAAAAGCAAGAGGAACTTTCATTGCACGCAAAAATAAGAATCTTCAACTCAGATGTCAAGTCAGTCCTATTGTATGGCTCTGAAACATGGAGAACAACCAAAAGGCTACAAACTTTCATTAACTGGTGCTTGCGAAGAATAGGATTGAAATGGTATGACAAAGTCACAAATGTGGAACTGATGACAAGAGCCAGACAAGCCAGTGGAACAAGAGTTGAGAAGAAGACGATGGCGATGGATAGGACACACATTGAGGAAACCTGTTGATAGCATTACAAGGCAGTCCTTGTTCTGGAATCCCCAGGGAAAGAGAGGCAGAGGTAGACCAAAACACACATGGAGAAGAGAGCTAGATACAGAAGTGAAAATGATCAGGAAAACATGGAAAGACCTTGAGCGGAGGGCACGTGACAGGAGCACTTGGCATGTGTTTGTTGAACACTATGCTCCTTGGGGAGCTAAAGGGTATTGATTGATTGATGATTTGCAGCTTATAGCATTTTTGTGTACTTATGTTTTTCTTTCAGCTTAACATTGTCAACATGACGAGTCAGTAACACCCCAACAGCTGTGTGCAACATAATATGCTCTCAACTTTCTAACGCAGACATTTTATTAATATGAAATTGTACTGTCAGAAAATGATGTTGAAAGCTTATCTTATGTATGTCTTTATTTATTTTTTCTCACAACTGGTAATGATAGTATGACTTTTGGAATGTATTTATTCTTACTTACCTCCCATGTCATAGTTTTCACCAAAATTACATTTGGTTAACATATTTTGCTCCTCTGTAGAAAGCTCATTCAGTTTTATACCATTTGCAAAAATAATTCAAGGTGGCTAATGATTGAATATGGATGACAAGATCACCAAAGTGAAACTGATGACACAAACCAGACAAGTGCCAGTAGAACATGAGATAAAAAGAAGCTGGCAATGGATAGGACATGCACTGAGGAAACCTGTTATTTTTACGAGGCCGTCCTTGTTCTGGAATCTCCAGGGTAAGAGGTAGAGGGAGACAGAATAACACGGGGAAAAGAGAACTGGAGCCTGCGTTCAGTTGTTAGTCATGCTAAATTTGCTGGCCTGTTGTGGGGGACAAAGTCCAGTCTTCTTCTGGTTCAGGTGTTGGCCCCGTAGTTTCTGCCTCAGCTCTGCACCCTCTGGCAGTTTTGTAGTATATGCTGAGGGGTCTGGATTTCAGTCCCACATGTACATTCATTAGTGTGAGGCAGTAGAGGGGGCCTGGTAATCTGCTGTGGCCTATGAAGCTGATGGATTGGGTCGGATCTGTTCTTTCTTCCATTGTGAGTTAAACTGGTTGTGGACGATGGCTTTGGGCTCTCATTAAGGCAATGGGTGGCTGAATTGCTTCATTTTGATACCAGCTCTAGACAAAGCATCAGCTCTCTCATTCCCAGTGATTTAACAGTGGGAGGGTAGCCACTAGAGAAACAGGTGACTTGATGAAGTGGCTGAAACATGCTAGAAGAGTGCAGTTGATTTTCTTCTGCAATATAGTTGGAGCAGAGATCAAGAAAAGAAAGAGGAAGGATGACAGGGATTTACTATGGAGATTGTTACTAGATGTCATGGAATTATATTATGGAGATGTCCTAAACTGTTATTTCGAACTGAGGGAACTGTGTCGAAACTTTTAAAATATATTTAAATAACTCATCACTGTTTTCTGGGTAGGTACAATGTCACCATTATGTGAAACGTCTTTGGTAAACTCGAGTTAGAGAGTACTAGCGTAATCCATTGATTCATTTCCGTTTGCTCCCTTTGGAGCATGGAGCCACCACTACATCTGCCCCCCTTGCAGGAAGCCGGCACTAAAACATTCATTTACTTTTGCAGCAATTGTCTTTGTAGCAATTTATTTTACATGATGATGTTGCCAGCCCCCATTCACAACCTTTTTTAGCCTCATACGACATTCCTGAGGAAGCAGTAGTCCATTTCTTTGTCTCTTGAGGTACCCCCCCAGGAACTACACAGGGCAAGACTAGAGTTATACAAAACCTTAAATCAGCTGAAGTTTATAAGTTTCATTCGAGATTCTTCTTCCCAGGAACTATGCAGGGCAAGACAAGAGTTCTACAAAACCTTAAATCAGCTGAAGTTTATAAGTTTCATTCAAGATTCTTCTTCCCAGGAACTATGCAGGGCAAGACTAGAGTTATACAAAACCTTAAATCAGCTGAAGTTTATAAGTTTCATTCGAGATTCTTCTTCCCAGGAACTACACAGGGCAAGACTAGAGTTATACAAAACCTTAAATCAGCTGAAGTTTATAAGTTTCATTCGAGATTCTTCTTCCCAGGAACTACGCAGGGCAAGACAAGAGTTATACAAAACCTTAAATCAGCTGATGTTTATAAGTTTCATTCAAGATTCTTCTTCCCAGGAACTACGCAGGGCAGGACTAGAGTTATACAAAACCTTAAATCAGCTGATGTTTATAAGTTTCATTCAAGATTCTTCTTCCCAGGAACTACGCAGGGCAAGACTAGAGTTATACAAAACCTTAAATCAGCTGATGTTTCTAAATTTCATTTGAGATTCTTCTTCCCAGCTATGCTAAGTCCAGTGTTCATCCGTCATGAAAATGGTGATCTGTCAGATTTATTTTATCCATTACCATAAAGCTTCTTCCTCTGTGAGAAAGGCTTATTTTTTTTTTTTTAGCCTGTTTTGCTGTGTACTTTTGTTTCTCACGTAGAATCATTTGTTACCAAATATGTAGCTTGCTGAATGGACTGTACAGTAGGGCACTGGTCATACAGCAGGTTAGGTTCCAGACAGACACCCCCCCCCCCCTGAAAAGTGGAACATAGCTTGTTTTTAAACTTGCAAATGCATGTAACATCCTGGTTTACACTATCATATATTAAGTGCACAATAAAGCTAAGCCTAAAAATAATACGAATGTACAGCGTTTAAAGTAAGAGGCTTACGACTCCTCTTTTTATCGCTACTACACTTAGATGTCATTGTAATTAACAAAAAACATTATATAAATATACTGTATTAAAAGTTTAAAAAATTGCCATAATACAGGAAGACGCTGACAGCACAAATGCTGTTACCAGACTGATTTACCGACAATAAAAATGGTGCCACAAACCATTCTCGGGCTCGACTGCTGAGTGCGTCGTGCTAAAAAACGAAGAAAGAGCAGTACAAGTGCCGACCATAATGAACATGTATATAAGATAGTAATCTTCACCGGCTGCAGATCATTACTGGAATCAATACAAAACACCAGAAATGATGAATGAGATCAGATCTGAGCTTAACATCATCCAAAGGTCATCTACCATTGCCCTTCAGTGGTTACCCTCCCATTGTGGAATTGCTGGTAATGAGAAAGCAGATGCTCTATCAAGAAGTGGCAGTAAAATGGAACAATACAGCCATCCATTGCCATATCGGGAAGCAAAAACCATAATCCACAAGTACAAAAATCAGTGGAAGAAGGAAGGGGATATGTACAGCAGAGATGACCCAATACACCATCTAAACAGATACCAACAGACCACAATGTTCCGCCTGAGAACCGGCCACTGCAGATTACTAGGATATCTCTATTGCCTCAAGATATCCCACACAAATGAATGTCCATGCGGAACAGGAATCCAGACCCCAGAACACATTCTCCAGAACTGTCCAACCCACGATGAACCGCGACGTGCGACCTGGCCAAGGGGTGCTGAGCTCCAGCAGAAGCTATGGGGCTGCCGCGCCGACCTGGTAAAGACTGTGGACTTCGTCCTGGCGACAGGCCTGCAGATTTAGCATGACTACAAACTGAATGCAGAAGAAGAAGAAGAACATGTATATAATTGAAAACCGCTGTATTAGGGGAACGTCAAAAAAGCGGGGCCCGTTGTATATGGTCTGTAGTGGTAGACATGATGAGGATTCTTACACTTCATATCTTCATAATGTGGATTTAAATACTTTGTGTGATGTCTTTTGAATTTATATTGTATTAAATATAATTATTTATTCAAGAATGCCTTTCCTTCTTTTATTTTTTAAATTCTGTGACAAGAATAATATTGTAATTGATGTTACCTTTCTTATGCAATGTAAAATTGGAAGTGATAATTGTTTTCAGCATTATGATGGAATAATTAAATGTCTTTTATGTGAGTCTTCTGCTGGTGAAGGTATTTTTTGTGCTGAACTACCTTTATTTCCAACTATATTAGTAATACCACTTTGTTGTTGCGAACTGTACTTAGCATTTATTTCATTCTCATTTTTTTTAAATACTGTAATTCTCATTATCACCAGAGTTTCTTTATACCATGATAATGACTTTTTTTTCTATAAATATGCCAGTTTGTCTTTCTTATATAGACAGTTTTTTTGTCTTTATCATTAAATACATGCTGGTCTGGGTATTATTTTTGTTATTGTGATACTGTCTTGGTAGTGGTTTAGCACTGTGGCCTTGTGAAATGTTTATTACAGTACTGATTGTTGTACCGTAAAATTATATGTCTGTTGGCAGTGCTGCGTTCTGAAAGTCAGTTGGCTGAATCAGCTACAAAACAACGCTGTCTCTGTTCTGTCAGAGTCCTGTTAACCCTGTGAGTGGCTGTTTTTAATAACATGCTTTGTCTCAATATTTTTAATCTCACTGCTACTGCTAGCTTACAGCTTGTCCTGGCATAAAGATTATTAACTCTCTTTGGCACAGTAATTAGAGGACATTGATGTTGTACAGTAATGTTGTGGTGTTGACTTTGTTGGGGATCAAGGTCTGTATGCAAGAAGAGACTGGTGACATGGACTGAGTTATGCTAGGATAGCATTTAGGTTGTAAGCATTGCTCTGTTTTTTCCCCCATCCCCAAGCAGGAGAAGAAGGGAAAAAAACTGATGTGAATGAGTGTTTTCTAGGTAAAAATATATTGCTGTGCTTCTATTTCTTTGGTAACATAGCCTTATATGAAAACATTTGTGCAAACACATAGTCACTAGATTAAACCTTAGGCTGGGTGCTTTTTTTTTTTTAAACCCTCGTGGATGTAAAACAACTTGGGAATGTTTTTCCCCCAGGAATGTAATCTCCCCCTAAGCACTTTTTTTTGGTCATTTAAATTGTACAGTAGAACTCCAATTATCCTCATGCTTGTGTGACAGAGGTTGTTTGGATAATCCAAGTAATTGGATTATTTTTAAAAAAACGCTTATGCACAAAAACAATTTTAACTACATGATTGAAAATTATGCTGTACTCTTATACAGTAGTGCTAAAAACAAAATTTAAAAAAGAAACTTTTGCATAAACCATTTTATGTTACTTCTCTTACTGTGTCTGACAGCCTTATTTTCATTGTTTTTCTGCTATAGCTACCACCTTCCCAAAAATTGCCTTTTTTTTCATATATGAAATTAAGGCCACCCTGAAACCATTTATTTTCGCAATTTTCTCCACTGATTCCCCCTTTTCAGCAGATTATTTCCACTTTGTCTACAGTGTCTGAACAAAACGGCATTGTAAATTGTGTAACGTCCTTGAAAATTAGAAAAGGTTTGTAACTGAAACTAAACACAACACTAAATGGACTACACTGCAGCTGGGATCAGACTAGAATGGACTGAAATAATGACCATGTGAGCTGAATTAGCCAATGGAGGGGTGACTACGTCAGAGACCATGCCTGTGTTCCTTGGTTGTGGTAATTTGGTTAATTGGCGATTCAAATATTTGGGGTTTGGATCATCGGAGTTCTACTGTGTACAGCGTAGATTTGTTAAATATTTACATTTTCTTTACAAAGAAGACAGAAACAGATAAAAATGTAATTATAAAGCAGTTGTGCACTTCAATTACTGATTGTATACTTGTGTCATGCCCGTAGGTTCTATTTGTTCCACTATTATCTGTGTTTCTGGTCTCATTGTCACTCTTGCTTTCATTTGAGTTTATCCTTCCCTGTACAAACAGGACACAGTTTATTTCTTCAGGTTTCATCCCACATTTATAAAACACCTGTTTATTTCTTCAGGTTTCATCCCACATTTATAAAACACCAGACTGTAGCATTTTTATATCACTTCATGTTTTCATTGATCAGCAGTCAAATTAACTCTCATTCTACTTGAATCCGTAGCTGCTGACTGACAAAGCAATCAGTGACCATCACACCTAGTTGCAGGGCAGCAACAAGCTCTCTCCAATCTTTTAGGTCTGTGACCATCCTTTTTGTGATACCTCATCGCTGGTTCATGCTTTTCTTCTCGGCCTCCACCAAGTTCTCTTTGGGCTGCCTCTCACCTTTCTTCTGGGGTCCATATCATAGCTATATAGGTGATGATGTCAGGGTATCTTCTGAGGACACAGTCAGTCCTATTTAAGCACCTTCTTGCTATGATGGCGTGCATATCTTCCAGATTACTCTGAGGAAACAATTCTTGGTTGGGAAATTTTCCTCATGCAGGTTACATTAAACCTAGACACCCTAAATAAACAGTTCACAGAATACTTTTAAAAAAATCACTTCCAATACATTATTTTTTATTAAGTTTTGCCATGCTCTAATTTTGCTTTATTTTTTTCTGTCTTAATTGTATAGTTGTGCATTTATTTTTTTTATTGTTGTACAAGGCATTACAGAATGGAAATGACTAATACAAATTTTCATTTTATTTTTCTGATCACTTGTTGCAGTTTAACATTGTGAACAGGGACGGTTTTCATTCTTGTGTGAGATTTGTTGTTTAGGCTGGTTCTTGGTGTGAAATGCATACCAAGCGCCACCTTTCAGTACAATATTTTTGCCAGCTGCAGTCCGTAGCATGTGATGTCACGCTAGGATTGTAGTTTCCAAATGTATATATATGTTGACCACTTTTTTACTCATTAGAGGTGAAAGGTGAAAAGGAATTGAAAATAAGAAGCTGAAAACATGAGAAATGGTGCCTTCCTCAGGACATGAGGCAGAAAGTGCACACCATAGTTCTTTTGCGTAATTTCTTGACAGGTTACTTGTTGCAGCTCATTATGTTCCTCTTCCTGTATGAAGAAAGATGTAATACTTGACTGCAGTAAAATAATACATGAATACGTGCACCTATACCAGTATTACTGTATTCAGGTCAGAACTTTAAATTTTGTCAGATTTATTATCATTCTGCATACCCACATGTGTATACATAACTTGTTTCAGAAAACTTTTTTGTTCAAGTCCTTTTAATATTGTCTCGCTTTCATTCATAGTTCCTGTCGTGACTTGACTGTAGACATATGCTGCTGTAGTGAAACTGAAGACGTGATGAATCTGGGTTGGTTCAGAGTCCTGTTTATAAATGTCTGGGAAAATGTTTTCAAATAGGGCAGTGATTTCAGCCTGCAGTTTGTGACTCAAAATTTGGTCGCGGGAAACATTGCATGGGTCCTGTCCTTTACACAAAGTTTTACGCGACATGCCTTTGGTTGAATTCCTACATTCATTGCATTGGTCGCCAGCTTGAGCAACTGTGAAATTTGGGTCATGGTCCTAAAGAGGTTGGAAACAACTGAAATAGGATCTTTATTGTAGTTTGCTGTTCATTAGATTTGGTTATTTAAAAAAATACATTTTTGGTTTTGTTTATTGTACAACTTTGTTATTTTTCAGCGCTGTTTGTGCTGAGTAAGGTTTGCACTGAAACAGTGATTATTGCCTGTTTTTTTATTTTTTCATGCTTAAAACTGACGTACATAATGTTTTGTCATGTAGTCTTATTCAGTTCTTGCCTTGATGCTTATAGCGCAAAATGTAATTGTCATATCCATGTAAACCTCAGATATTATACTGCTACTTTTCTGGATTTTACATTGACAGATTGTAGTTGCTTTATCTTGATGTAGATTGTTTCACTTTACCGTAGACTCTGGATTATCTGGGACTGCATTAACCAGAATGTCGGGCCAAGTGGGAAACAAAAATGAAAATAAATTGGAATTCAAGAAAAGTAGCTGCTGAAAAAGTACAGTTTACAACAGTATAATGTGATGCTGAAATTGTATTAACTATATTCATAATTTCAATATCTAAGCTTATTACATACAGAATTATGTATTTATACAAAGGTGAA
Source organism: Oreohelix idahoensis (assembly GCA_024509875.1). Taxonomy (NCBI): domain Eukaryota; kingdom Metazoa; phylum Mollusca; class Gastropoda; order Stylommatophora; family Oreohelicidae; genus Oreohelix; species Oreohelix idahoensis. Next base: position 103,063 of record JAMPIV010005976.1, read on the forward strand.
ATCAGGGTGGAGGAATGAAGAAAACAAGCTTCAATAATGTGCTATGCACATAACACTGTATGTACATTGTGTATCTTTCCTGCTACTGTACTATGTTCGAGCTAAGTGGTTCAGGATCATTAACTCAAGTCTTCACATGTTTAGTGTTTTTTTTTTGTCCTGGTGCAATTTTTGTGTGTGCAGGTTTAAAAATTTTTTTGAAATATTTCCTATAAAACAGTGATTAATGGGGATCTTATTAACTGGGATTCTTTTTTGTCCCTGTCATCCCAGATAATTGAGAGTCTACTGTGTTTTTTATTTTACACCATTCATATTTGAAAACTGTTTTTCATATTAGTTGACATTAGCATTTGAAGTACTTTTCTCCATTAGCTTTTTCAAAATGTTTATGAATGTGTAGATCATCTGTTTCAGGGTTTTTATGCAATAGCAGGGTTTGCATTTAGTGTTTTTGGCATTTTCATGTCTTCATTTTTCACAGACTGGACTTGTACTTTTGGCATTTTCATGTCTTCATTTCTCACAGACCGGACTTGTACTTGTGGCATTTTCATGTCTCATAGACTGGACTTGTACACCAGTGCGATTTGTCATCTTATTTAATGAAATAAAGAATATTTGCAATGTGTAAATACAGTGTAGCCACTATGTATAATGTTATTCAGAAAGGGTGTTTGAAATTCATGATATTTAATTCAGAATGAGAGAAAGAATAAAAAGAAAAGTACACAAATTTAACATAATAAGAAAACAGTCAGCACTCTGGCAGAATTAAGACAAGAGATGTCCCATGTTGTTCCTGGAGGTCTCTGAAGAGGCAAAGAAGAGACAAAGAAAGAATAGATCAACTGAACCCACAGGTATTGTTATACAAGGTGACTAATTTGATGTTGCTCATAAAAATATACAATGTAAGAAAGGCTGTCATGGCCCTAGGAAATATATGGAAATCAAAAGAGATCCTGTTGTATGGCTCAAAAACAAGGACTACAACAAAAACAACAGCCAAGAAGTTAACAGATTTTCATACAAGTATTTCTACCATTTCTCTTCTTACTGGATACTTTTTGCTACCATTTCTCTTCTTACTTTATACTTTTTGCTATCATTTCTCTTCTTACTGGGTACTTTTTGCTACCATTTCTCTTCTTACTGGATAATTTTTGCTACCATTTCTCTTCTTACTGGATACTTTTTGCTACCATTTCTCTTCCTACAGGATAATTTTTGCTACCATTTCTCTTCTTACTGAATACTTTTTGCTACCATTTCTTTTCTTACTGGATACTTTTTGCTACCAATTCTCTTCTTACTGGATAATTTTTGCTACCATTTCTCTTCTTACTGAATACTTTTTCTACCATTTCTCTTCTTACTGGATAATTTTTGCTACAATTTCTTTTTTCAGCTACATTAAGTTTTCTCAATTGATACTTTGTGCTACCATTTCTCTTCTTACTGGATACCTTTTTGCTACAATTTCCCTTCTTGCTGGATACTGTTTGCTACAATTTCTCTTCTTACTGGATACTTTTTGCTACCATTTCTCTTCTTACTGGATATTTTTTGCTACCATTTCTCTTCTTACTGGATGCTTTTTCTACCATTTCTCTTCTTACTTGATAATTTTTGCTACAATTTCTCTTCTTACTGGATAACTTTTCTACCATTTGTCTTACTGGATACTTTTTGCTACCATTTCTCATCTTACTGGATACTTTTTGCTACCATTTCTCTTCTTACTGGATACTTTTTGCTACCATTTCTCTTCTTACTGGATACTTTTTGCTACCATTTCTCTTTTTACTAAATACTTTTTGCTACCATTTCTCTTCTCACTGGATACTTTTTGCTACCATTTCTCTTCTTACTGGATACTTTTTGCTACCATTTCTCTTCTTACTAGATAATTGTTGCTACCATTTCTCTTCTTACTGGATACTTTTTGCTACCATTTCTCTTCTTACTGGATACTTTTTGCTACCATTTCTCTTTTTACTAAATACTTTTTGCTACCATTTCTCTTCTTACTGGATACTTTTTGCTACTATTTCTCTTCTTACTAGATAATTGTTGCTACCATTTCTCTTCTTACAGGATACTTTTTGGTATCATTTCTTTTCTTACTGGATACTTTTTGCTACCATTTCTCTGCTTACTGGATACTTTTTGCTACAATTTCTCTTCTTACTGGATAATTTTTGCTACCATTTCTCTTCTTACTGGATACTTTTTCTAACATTTCTCTTCTTACTGGATAATTTTTGCTACCATTTCTCTTCTTACTGGATACTTTTTGCTACCATTTGTCTTCTTACTGGATACTTTTTGCTACCATTTCTCTTCTTACAGGATACTTTTTGCTACCATTTCTCTTCTTACTGGATAAATTTTGCTACTATTTCTCTTCTTACTGGATACTTTTTGCTACCATTTCTCTTCTTACTGGATACCTTTTTGCTACTATTTCCCTTCTTGCTGGATACTGTTTGCTACAATTTCTCTTCTTACTGGATAATTTTTGCTACCATTTCTCTTCTTACATGGATATTTTTTGCTACTATTTCTCTTCTTACTGGATACTTTTTCTACCATTTCTCTTCTTACTGGATAATTTTTGCTACAATTTCTCTTCTTACTGGATACCTTTTCTACCATTTGTCTTACTGGATACTTTTTGCTACCATTTCTCGTCTTACTGGATACTTTTTGCTACCATTTCTCTTCTTACTGGATACTTTTTGCTACCATTTCTCTTTTTACTAAATACTTTTTGCTACTATTTCTCTTCTTACTGGATAATTTTTGCTACCATTTCTCTTCTTACTGGATACTTTTTGCTACCATTTCTCTTCTTACTGGATAATTTTTGCTACCATTTCTCTTCTTGCTGGATACTTTTTGCTACCATTTCTTTTCTTACTGGATAATTTTTGCTAACATTTCTCTTCTTACTGGATAATTTTTGCCACCATTTCTCTTCTTACAGGATACTTTTTTTTACCTTTTCTCTTCTTACTGGATACTTTTTTTTACCTTTTCTCTTCTTACTGGATAATTTTTGCTTCAATTTCTCTTCTTACTGGATACTTGTTCTACCATTTTTCTTCTTACTGGATAATTTTTGCTACCATTTCTCTTCTTACTGGATACTTTTTGCTACAATTTCTCTTCTTACTGGATACTTTTTGCTACCATTTCTCTTTTTACTGGATACTTTTTGCTACCATTTCTCTTCTTACAGGATACTTGTTGCTACCATTTCTCTTCTTACAGGATACTTTTTGCTACCATTTCTTTTCTTACTGGATAAAATTTGCTACCATGTCTCTTCTTACTGGATACTTTTTGCTACCATTTCTCTTCTTACTGGATAATTTTTGCTACCATTTCTCTTTTTACTGGATACTCTTTGCTACCATTTCTCTTCTTACTGGATACTTTTTGCTACCATTTCTCTTATTACTGGATACCTTTTACTATATTTCGCCTCTTACTGGATAATTTTTGCTACTATTCTCTCCTTATGGATAATTTTTGCTACTATTTCTCAATGGATAATTTTTGCTACGGTACTTCTTCTTCTTACTGGACACTAAGATTAATCGAGCAATTTGATTAATTATTTTACAAAATCATAAATGATATATTTTTTTTTAATCGCTAAGACTTTATTTATTGTGCTTGTTATAAGGCAACATTGTCCTGACAATATGATGAAAATACTGAAAAGTTACAACCAAACAATTTATTATTATTGACCATGCTTGTCAAATTTTATTTCACAAACCTCTAACATAGCAAATGCTCTCGCATTTAAGCAACAAACATAAACATTGCTGCTAAAAATAATATGGAATAATTGATTAAAATTTGTTTTATCAATTAATCGATAAAAAAAATATGTTAGCCTATTAATCGATTAATTAATCGTTAAAGGTCCCAGCCCTAAGATATATATATATAAATTTGGTGTTTGTGATGTACTGAGAGGACTTTCAGATAATGTTTAGATTGTGTGATGGTATTGCCTCCCCTGCTTTGCAGTAGTGGTCCAACAGTGGCCAAAACTCAATAGTATCTAATATGGGCTTCAAAGGTGTCTACCTTCTCACAAGATTACTCTTGGCAGAGATGTAGATAGAAGGTTAATGACGCTTCTACCTCAAATGAGTGAAAACAGTGCTACATTTGGTTAAGCGCGTTATTTCTATAATCTGCCGACAACTTTTGTGAAGGATTAAGCAATGGTTTATGTTAGCTCGTTTAAGCCCCCCACCTCTGATTAACTCGGGAATTCTTATTATTCTGGTATAGCTCAGTTTAGAGTGTGTTTCGTACATTGACTGAGACAAACATGCTGTACATTTAGAAATAATTAAATCGAAATTAAATTTGTATAATTAAATAACAGCATTTAATAATCACTTTAGGTTTAAAAATTTGAATAGTTATGGATCAAGATAAAGTTATGATCACGGTTGTGATGGGGTGTAAATTGTAAAAAAAGAGAAGTTCAAGTGGCAGCATATAGATTGAACTTAGCTGCCAATGACGGTTCTGCTCCTTCTGATGGGTTGGTTCTTGTTACACTGCTCACACTCGTCGCTGGTCAAGGTTAAAGGCGCTGCACGTTCCCAGAACGTCAAGGAGTAATGGCCAAGCTGGTCCTGCGTCTGTCTATAAGACCTTCTTATGATAGCGTCTCGCACAACGTCAGTCCACTTCTACCTTCATTTGGTTCCAGAGATAGTACTTTCTGCTGGTACCACTAATAACTATGATAAAGAATAGAAACGAAACGCTCTTCTGCGTATTGCGTTTCCCAACACATACTTATGTGTCCCCTTTCTTCTATTCTACCATCCCATTTATCTCAGAATTTACCCTCGATGAGAATTAAATTTAATCCCTCGGGATCAAACTTTCTTTTACATTTAAAGTGAATAGCTTTAGCTTTACATTACATTTAAATGAAAAGGTGAATAGCTCAGATAGAATATGTTTACATTTCCACAGATTGAAAAGTGTTCACAATATAAATTGAATATGTTTTCATTTATGTTTACACTGATTTGAAAAGTTTGAAACTTCCATTAATTTTAAAGTGTTAACATCGACATCTACATTGGTTTGAAACTGTAAGCATTATAATTAACATGTACATCATTTCTTTCATCCTTCCCACCCTGCTCCATATCTTCTTCTTTGTACACTCTCAGACGTCCACTTGAATGTTCTCAAAGAAAGCAGTAGTCAGTTTGAGGCTATTTGAATCCCCATAAAGCTTTTCCACAAAAGGAGCTGGCGTCGGCCATATGCACTTTCTCTGTACCACATATAAGGGGCAACTTTGAAGCAGATGTTCAGCAGTCATTTTATCAGTGCCACAGTTACACTGATCGGTAGTTCCTATCTTTAGCTTGTGGAATAGATGGTATCCCAATCTGTTGTGGCCAGTGCAGAGTCTGAAGATTACTACTTGTTCTGTTCTGTGGAGCTGGTAGTAAGCATCATTCTGTGTGTGCCCTGGATGTTCAACATTCCATTTGTTTCTGTATCTGATTCTGATAAAACTCTTTGCCTCCTCAAAAGCCAGGCCGAGGTAGATGTGAACCCCTCCTCGCCATTCCGTCATATGGAACCTGGTCCAGCTGATTACTCCAATACAAGGTGTTGTAGCAAATGTAATTTTTGCTGGGGAGGTTAAGATGTTATACCTAACAAGAAAGATAGCTGTGTCAACTGTGTGAGGTCAAGCACATGTAGGTCCCTGACTCTAAAAAAGATGATGATGATGATAATGATATATATATATCAGGGAACCTAACGCTACCTCCCTAGATCTCACACAGTCCGTATTTTGATTCTAGTGGCTGGTTTATGATGTCTCTAGTGTCTAGGGGTGAAATGAAAAGGATGGTACATCAACACAATACACTTTAACTCACTATAAGAAAATAAATAAGACTGTGGTTACAGTTTTCTTTTAAAATTGGAATGTTTTTTCTTTGTACAATTTAATCTGCCTGTCCCGCCATCTCTTTTGGACAGGTCTTTTAACGTGTCACCTGGGATTCTTGGTATGACGATAATAAGTCAGGATGTCGTTGCAGATATACAAGGGGTTGACATAAGTCTTGGGCCTGACCATGAAGGACATGTCACAGAGAGCTGAAATTTTGTATAGTGTTTATTCCTTTTCAATATAGCCACCGTCTGAATTGACACACTTCTGCCATCTCTGCTTGACCTTGAAAAGACCTTGGGAGTAGAACACCCTATTTTTCAAACTAAACCAGTCATCACATGCCAGTATAACCTCTTCATTGCTGTCAAAATGATTTCCTTTTAGCTGTTTTTTTAAATTTAGGAATAGAAAAAAGTCTTATGGAGCCAAATATGGAGAATATGGTGGGTGTGGAAGAATTTCAATATTTAAATCGTTGGCTGCTAGCTGCACAAGCCGTGCTTTGTGAGAGGGCACGTTGTCTTGAAGCAAAGGAAGATTCTGAGTGCACGTTATCCCTCGTTTCCTGGTCACAACCTTTCTTAGTTTTGTGAGAAGATCTGCATAGTACTGTCCATTAACTGTGTTGCCACGAGGCAGATAATATTTCAAAAGGACACCTTTGCCGTCCCAAAAAAACAGTCAGCATCACTTTTCCTGCAGATTTCTGCGCCCTCGGCTTGACAGGTGTTGGGGAGCCCGGGGTTTTCCATTGCATGCTGGCAATTTTGGATTCGGGGTCATAATGGTGTACCCAAGTCTCATCTACTGTCACCATGGTCTCCAAAAATTTTTTTGACTGACACTTTTTGAGCAACTGTTGACATCAATTTACCCTCGTTTGCTTCTGTTCACGTGTCAACAGTCGCGGAACCCAGCGTGCACACACTTTTCTCATGTTCAGTCTGTTGTGTAAAATTCTATAAACTGTTCTTTCATTTAGTTTTACTCTACTAGCTATCTCCACAATTGTCATTTTTCGATCCTGGTCAATGATTTTCTTCACTCTTGTTGCATTTTCATCAATGCATTCTGAGGCTGGTCTACCAGATCTTGGCAGATCAGCAACATTTGAGCGGCCGCACTTAAACTGTTGACACCAGTTTTGTTACCGAAGTATATGAAGGACAAGAATCACGAAACACTGGTTCCATCTCCCTGTGTATTTCTGTAGGTGTTTTTCCCTGAAACATCAGAAATTTTTTCACAGCTCTGGCCTTCTTTTCCATTGTTTTGTCAAATCTTTGGAGCAGCAGATCCGGTCAATAGGGTATATTGCGCTGTGCACCGTAGTGGGAAAACCCATTGAAGAAACAAACGCGTACTTTACACATTCAGTGCAAATATGATGAACTTTAAATGTGCCAAGTTTCATCTTCCTCCTGTGACTCCTTTATGGTCAGGCCCAAGACTTATGTCAATCCCCTTGTAATAGATCAGCACCCACACACAAGCTCCTTCAGGCTATCAGCTGGAGACTTTTCACTCACTCATCAGGTTTCCTGTCACCGGATGGTAACAGGAAATAAAAACTCTGCAATAAAAAGACACCCTGGCCATTTTATATCTGATCACAACTTCTTATCCCTATGTATACATGAAGGTATGGGGTCAGCCTCGTGATAACGTTGACTGGCAAAGAATATTGCCTGAGTTTTGCTCTGCCTCGTCCAGATTGTGAATTAATAGTTAATTTTACAATTTATCACATCTGCTCTCAACGTAGTTGTTTGTATAAAATTTTCTAGTCAAATGGCCACGAGACCACTATGCCTCTTGCCAATATCTATTAGAGCCGACCAATGAAAGCAGGCACTCCCAAATGTTTGTTTAATTTTATTTGAAAAAACAAAACAATAATTCCAAACAAACTATGTGCCTCGTAGTCCATTGGTCAGTCTGCGTTAGTTATGCCAATAGAAAAAGATGTTTAGTTTTAGTTAACATTTTTCCTATCTCCCCCCTTTACTCCTATACTCTTATACCAACCAATAGGATTTGAATTACTCCAATGCCTCTTTTTTAAACTAGCGTCCCCAATAACGTTATGTGTAACGAGCAAGAACAACAGTCTGTCCGTCCAAGCGTTCTTAGACATATAGTATTTTCTCAATAACTTGGCTAATACTTGGACTACCATATTTTTTAAAACATATTTTTGCTCAGGGGACACTAAGCTATTCTACTATATGATTTTTATGGTCAGTTTCAGTATGGTTTAGATTTTTCAGTTTTGTCACTGTCAATCGTCAAATATAACTTTTACACAAGTCGGCCATCTTCTCCCCCTCCCCCCCTGTCTCTATCATTATTCAAATAACCAACTCGTTTGAGTGACGTCAGAATTTTACCGTTAGGAGGAAATGGAAAACTGTCTGTGTGTTTGTCTCTGCTGGCTTTGCCCACAGCGTGTATATATTAAAAAGACCGCTTGCAGAGCGAAGAGGGGTTTTTCAAAACTTTGGTAGTGTTGGCGTTAATTATTACAATCGTCTCGTTCTTACTACTGGGGAAATGTCCGAATTATTACAAATTTTAGTGTTAAAGTTAACATTATTAGGTTAATTCAAACTACACAATTTATCGATATGATCTTTGTATTGACATATTTTATTATTATTATTCTATGTGTGTAAGTTGTGAAGTAGTACTATGAGGTAATACTGGCTTTTTCAAGCTAGGTTGTTGTTTGTCATCATGACTTCAAGTGTTTGCTTATGGTGGAAATCGTATTGGGAAAAGTTCACAGTTCCTGTCATTTGAAACAATTTATTGTCCCTCTTTAATTACTATACTGTCAATTTTAGGGGGGGGGGGGGCACATAGGATTGAGCTGCTCTGGCCACAGAATCTTATCTTCTGTGATGGCGGCAGGAAACAGTCTCCTCTGCTCGCTTGCTTCACTATGTTCTTGAGACACCTCACTGGTCGCTATCTGGACCAAGGGGTATGCTATCAGCCTCTGGATTCAGCAAAACTTAGACCAGGTGCTGCTTCAATAAATTAGGACCACGGTCCCACAATTCATGGAAATAATAAACAAATACGTTGACTGGCGATGAATTATGGCACAAATTCCGATCTGCCTCTGTCCCAGGCTTTTATTTAGAAAAATATGAGCTGGATCTCAACGCACTGTTTCTTAGTAAGTTTATTCTAAAATGTGGCACTGAACAGACGCTCCTAATTGACTATATCAGCGGGTCTAGCCAATAGGACCATGTTTACACAAGCTTTTGAAAAAATTTACCCTTCCTACGTTTCCCCTAACAACCAAAATTAGTATTTGCAGTCCGACTAATCGTGTTTCGTCTTACATATACTTCCCGCCAATCAAATCGGATTTAACATGTTGGCCTATTTCCCGTAAAATGGTGGTTTCAAAACATGCCACTGTGCGATTATGATTTGGTGCTGTCAGACACCCTCACTATTTTCTTTTGGCTATAATTTGTTAATTCCTAGACTATTTGCGTAACACTTAACATATTCTTTGTCAGCAAGTCCTAAGGAACCCAAATATATAAATTTAATGGAGCTAAGTGGCTGCGTTCAAAATATGCATTTTCTTCTACCACCCGTTCACTTCGATACGATGTGGTGTCTCGGTACTGTCAGGATTTCAGACATAAAACAGTATAATGTCATGTTTACTAATAAGCATTAAACAGGTTTTTAAACCTAACCCTCGTATTTTATCACTGTCTATTTGAAAAAAAGTTAGTGCTTCATGCCTTACGCTTGGGGGTGGCATTAATTTTATATCGCGAGACGCGTGTTAGTGTTGCATACGTTCCTCCGTTCAGCCCTCTCTCTCTCTACCCTAAGTTCATCTGTCTTTTCATTACGCAGTGTATAAAATGAAATTAATGCTAGTATTAATCTAGGTCATTAATCAGCTTGCGTATCTCAAGGTTTTCTAAGAAATACAGTACACGTTTTATTGTTAGAAAGGCGTGTATGCTGCTATAGGCTTTACTATCAAACGTGAAAGCGTTACAATTTTCAGACGAAGTAGAAAAAAAAAGGGGGGGGGGGGATCTCGAGTACAGTCATTGTGACAGCACTGTTCTTTACCATTCTTCTTTCCCTTTTATTGAATTTATGTGTTAGGCTTTACATTTACCTTTTAATTTATATATGTGGATTTAGAATGTTTCACGACAAATTCTCCCCTCTTAAAACAGACGTTATATGTCAGTCTATAATTCTATATACACATAGAGAAATTTATTATTATTTCTGGGGCTTACGGTGATTCTCATCACACGGATGGCTGCTTAAAAAATCCGCTCCCGGATTTGTTTTTCCAGAAATATACTCTATGCTAAACTCAAATGGCTGCATAAGTAAGGACCATCTGAGTAACCTAGAATTTTCATGCCTAGCCTGCGCTAGAAACGACAAGGGTTTGTGATCCGTTTGCAACTTGAATGCCTTCCCATACAGATAAATATTGAATTTCTTTATCGCCCATATTACTGCAAGACATTCTTTTTCGCTAGTTGAGTAATTGGTTTCAGCTTTATTCAACTTTCTGCTAGCATATGCCACTGGGCTTAATTCCCCATCCAGTGCATCTGATTTCTGTAACAGGGTCGCACCTAACCCGATATTACTGGCATCCGTCCTTACAATGAATTCTTGACTTAAGTCAGGTAATTTCAAAATAGGTTTGCTTGTGAGCTTTTCCTTCAATTCCTGGTAAGCCAATTCACATTGTGCTGTCCATGTAATTCGATCTGGATTTCCTTTACGTGTCAAATCAGTTAACGGTGCACATATGGAATTAAGTTTTTGATATACTTTTGGTAGAAACCACATAATGAGACAAAGGATCTCACGTCTTTCTTGGTTTGTGGTCTCGGGGCTTTCTTTAGTTTCTCTAAATTCTTGGGGTCAGGGGTCATGTTTCCCTGATGAACTGTGTGTCCCAAGAATTCTAATTCTTTACATCCAACTTAACATTTGGTTGGTCGGGCTGTTAAATTTGCTTCTCTAAGTCGATCAAACAGCATGTTCAGAGAGTCAATGTGTTCCTCAAATGTTTCTGTTGCTATAAGGATATCATCCATGAAATTTGTGATGCATGGGTTATTCAGAGGTTCCAACAATTTTCTCATCATTCTAGAGAAGACACTAGGCGCATTCTTCAATCCAAATGGCAATCTGTTAAACTCATAGTGTCCCTCTGAGGTACTAAAAGCTAGGTACGGTCTAACCTCAGGCTTTACTGGAATCTGATAGTATCCTTTACTCAGATCCACTTTTGAGAAATATTTAGCTTTATTTAGCCTGGCAAACAACTGATTTGTATCCGGCAATGGATCCACCTGTCCTTCTGTGATAGCATTCAGTCTCCTGTAATCTATACAGAGTCTATGTTCTCCAGAGGGTTTCCTTAAGAGCACCACACTGGAACTATACGAAGATTCACTGTGTGAAATTATTCCCTCCTTCAACAAATAGTCTATCTCTTCCTTCAAGGCTTTCTCCTTAGCAAAAGGAATCGAATAGGGTTTCATACAGACAGGTGTGGGGTCTATCAGTTTCATATCATATTCCAATAAGTTTGTATGCCCCGGTCGGTCCGTTAACACCTCTGTATGATTATCTAGAACCTGTTTCACTCTCTCTTTCTGATTTTTTGTTAAATGTGTACTGATTTTCACCTGTGCCGCTGTCTCACAGGGGTGTAATGGATATTCAAATGATGAAAGTGGTTCCTTTTTCATCTCCATTGCAATGGACAAGGTCAACAAGTGTGTCTCTTCCTGATTTTCTCTTTCCAAGTATTTCTTCAGGAGATTCACATGATAGATTTTTTCTTTCCCCTTCTTATCTATCTTATAATTGGTTCTAGACACCTTCTCTAGAACTGTATATGGACCTTGCCATCCAATTTGTAACTTATTTTGACTACCGGGTAGAAGAAGCAGTACCTTCTCTCCCACAGCCAAATCTCTGCCTTTAGCTTTCCTGTTGTAATAGGCAGCATGTTTTTTCCTGGCTGGTTTCAAATTTTCATTGGCAAGTTTCCAGCCAGTTTTTAAACGAGTGGTCAGCTCATTCACATATTGGTATGAGGATGTAATATTTTCCTCTGCCTTTTCATCAGTCCACATTCTTAACAGCGCTTCATATGGACCTTTAATTTTGTGGACCTATTTGTCCATGCACCGGTATGGTCTCTTCCACTCGAAGCTCTATAGTGATGATTTTTCTTCCCAGAATTATCATACACAAAACGACCGCTACCAATTTTTCTCTTGGGGCTTTCTCCCCACTTAGAATTCTTGATGAGTGATTTCCTCTCTACATCCTCTTCCTCCAGTTTACATAAGTCCGATTGAGGGATTTTCAGCTTATCCTGGGGTAAGACATCTTTTTGCACTCTCTGCATAGTGGCCATTG